>BHDV01069810.1:243622-279702 GCA_005406045.1 Adoxophyes honmai | reverse complement strand
TCGTCGGTTTTACTCGCCGGTCGATCAGGGGCTTTAGGTATGACCGAAGAAGTGGTTTGTTTTATTCATAGACTTAGATGCCATGCTAATTTAAATACAATGTATACTAGAAATTGCGACACAGTATTAGAGCCCTCTAAGAAAAGCCGTATTTCTCTACTATATTGTGCATGTATTATCATGTAAACCGTAATCTTGAATTATACATACATACATATTTTCACGCCTGTATTCCCAATAGGGGTAGGCAGAGCACATGGGTTCAAAAATCCAGTGCCACATTTAGCAATTTCAGCAGGTTAACCAGATGGTTAAACGTGATATTGCAGTGACAGGTTGCTAGCCCATCGCCCACAATACACTTACTCCTTAGAGTCGACTCTTACGACACCCACGGGAAGAAAGGGGGAGGTGCTATTCTAACCCGGCACTACACGGGGCAATCTTGAATTATTCTATCTATTAAAACAAACTGCAACAAAATCCATTGCGTAGTTTTAAATAAATATGTCGTGGAGGTAGCGCTTCGATCGTGCGAAACCTCCATGGTATCATGTGAGACGTCAAATGATGACATCGACAGCTGTCATCGTTTGGGAGTAGTCTGGCTTGGCTTGTTGGAAAATGGAGGAACAGTTCTTGGAGGGCAGACTGGATGGACGCAAGCCAGAATCCTCCACGTTTCATATCGAATACCAATCTGTATTGTTTGTCTTTGAATTATGAAGAATGGCGGATGATAACTCAAGCTTTTCCGCCTAATCCGGCCGTCCCCTCCGACAAATATCTAAACATACATATGAACAGACAGAGAGACGCGGCTTTGTTTTTATAATTATGTAGCGATGATGATAGTGATGAAGTGATGATAGCGACACCTAGTGATTTGTTTAGAACGTCTTGACTGGCCCGTAGTGGCCAGTTATAGTAAATGGAAAACTGCTTTTATCTATTTTCGGTTAATTAAAAAACCGGCCAAGTGCGAGTCAGACTCGGCAAAAAAGACAAGTGTTTTCTATTGGAGCCCCCTTAATTATTATCATTATTTTGATTTTAGTATTTGTTGTTATAGCGGCAACAGAAATACATCATCTGTGAAAATTTCAACTCTCTAGCTGTCACGGTTCGTGAGATACAGCCTGGTGACAGACGGACAGACGAACGCAGACAGCAAAGTCTCAGTAATAGGGTCCTATTTTTAAATAGAAATTAGAAAACTATTTACTGTTATTAGCCACTAATTTAAGATGTTTAAAATAAAGAATAATTGCCATTAAATCGAAACACGATAAAATACTTACCACTAAATATACAATACTTTACTAAGTCTCTGGGATGCACATCAGCCTTCAGTTTTCCCGCCGGGCGGCTCGACGCGTGACAAGACTGGATCAAACTCAATTCAATAGGCGACTGTTTTTATTTTAATGTATTACCCGTGTGGTATCAGGTTTAGAATAACACCTCACCATTTCTTCCATGGATGTCGTAAGCGACGACTTAGTAAATAGGTTTAGGTATTTTAGGCGAACGGCTAGCAACCTGTCACTATTATACCTGCCAACTGTAAACCTAAAAAAAGCATATGCTAGAAGTGGCCACGGAACGTGAAGTAGTCATGGTTTCGTGTGCTCTCTGCTTACCTCATCTGGGAACACAGGTGCGATTGTAATTGTATCTATACTAATATAATAAAGCTGAAGAGTTTGTTTGTTTGTTTGAACGCGCTAATCTCAGGAACTACTGGTCCGAATTGAAAAAATCTTTTTGTGTTGGATAGACCATTTATCGAGGAAGGCTTTAGGCTATATAACATCACACTCCAACTAATAGGACCGAAGAAATATTGAAAAATGCGGGGAAAACGGGGAAAATTAGTCTCTATTCCACGCGGACGGAGTCGCGGGCACAGCTAGTGTATGGATAAAAGCCAGGTAAGTACCCGAAACCTACAAGACACGTGAAGAGTTACGCGTTGCCTTAGTCACGATGAAAGCTCGATTCCCATCCTAAAATGTTATGTTCAAAGTTGCAACTTTACGACTCGAGGGGATAACGTCTCGGCGAAATCCCGAGGGAGCCAACCACCTGTGGATTTACTTAACCGTATAGTCCCAAGCTACAAGCGTAGCGATCTCTGGAGTAAGAGCTCGTTCCCTCTATGCCGTCTGTCGGGACGATTTTCTATCAAAGTGTCGGTGACTCTGTTCACACCAGTCGGCTGTCAGCCACCACAGCTGGTGTCAATTGACAGCTTGACAGTTAAACGAGATTTCTGTACACGATGGACGTCGACGAAGTTGTGTTGTATAATTATTTGAGGAGGAAACGAAAGACAGTTAAAAATAGAAGATATTAAGTAGGTGCAACCAATTCTGAGGGAAAGATTTACTTTGGGAACATTTGGCCCGACATCCGATATTATGTGAACAGCGCGGCCGACACGATTTTTTTTCGGCGTGTGGGCTGACAAAACGCACGATATTTTATGCCGGATCCGACACAAAATCGTTGTCGTTCATTTATGAACAGCTTCATTAAAATGTTCTGCCGAAACGACGGCCCGACATCCGACATAATGAGAGCTAGCTCTCACTGTATTGCCAGCTACACACGTAACGATATATCGTAGCGATTTATCTGTGCAGACCGATTTGCGCAGTTTTATCGAACGTGTGTATGACAAATCGTTACAATTTATCGTTACGATTGTGCATACACACGTTCGATAAAACTGATCGGTCTGCACAGATAAATCGCTACGACATATCGCTACGTGTGTAGCCGGCATATGTTGGCGACTAGCTGGTAGAAGTACCAGTAAAGGAGGGATCCTCTATAGTAAGTATGTGTAGTTAGTTCTATGCGCAGTTGCGCTGTCAGGCTGGCGAGCAACGGAAACTGTGTTTGTATTTTTACGCTATTTTAGTTCTCAATTGTACATACATACATACATATTCTCACGCCTGTATTCCCAAGAGGAGGGGTAGGCAGAGCACATGAATGTGCAAGATAGACTTACATACATACATACAATCACGCCTGTATTCCCAAACGGGGTAGGCAAAGCACACAAAACGCTATACAGACAAAACGAAGACCATTTCACGTTTTGTGGCCACTTCTAGCACAATATTTTTAAGGGTTTGAGGTGGCAGGTACAATAGTGACAGGTTGCTAGCCTGTCGCCTAAAGTATACCTTAACCTATGTCCTTAGTCGCCTCTTACGACATCCACGGAAGAAGTGGAGAGGTGATATTCTAAACCCGACACCATAAGATAGACTTACCTGTCATTTTTACTTACTTTACTTACTACCGGCTTTTCCGTTTCTTGGATGATGTCCATCCTTTAACTTTCTACTTACTCTGTTTTATTTTCAGTGTTTTGTAGCAGCCACATAATATCATATTACGTTAGATCATAGAATATTACGTTAGAGGTTTGTATAAAATTCGATCACTCGTTTTATGTCTCTTTTTATTTCAATATTTCAATTATTGGTCAGGTTACAAAGTGCTTTCAGAATCAGCTCTAAGTCAGTGTACCTATTCTCAGACAGTAAGACAACTAAGTTTTCTTAAAAGGTTGTAAGGTTGTAGGTAGGTTGACAGTGTAAATTATTTTAAGGGTACTCTTCAATGAAACAACGATATACAGGTCACAACATAGATACGTGTATTTTTTGGTTTTTTTTTTCTTTTGTAACATCATGACATATAGACTTATTAATATACTTAATCTCAAAAACATTAATATTCTTAACACTCAGCAATCTAAGAATTTATATAATTACGATAGTATCTACTATAATATAATACTGTTTACTCTTTGTTGACTCATTCTACATAGATACATATTTTTGAATATTTTTATTAGACTTAAAAACTGTTTGCTTTAAAATTTAACGTTAAACAAGAACTGAATAAGTTCTAAAATTGAATTACAATGAAAAATTCAGGTCAAACAGTTGGTTATTAACACTTTAACTGTACAATGAGAAATACGAATAACTCATGCCTTAAATCAAGTTTAGCTCGACGTGTTTTGAGCTAATCTGTAGCCCTTCGTCTAGGAGCCGAGGCGGCTGCTGCCAAAAGCGGCGCGCGCCACCACCCTGTTCGCGACTGCTCGTGCTCGCCGAGAGTAACGCCGGTGCACTACTACCTTCAATACCTTCATTACTATTCACTTATAATTTATTATTGTCTAATGGGTAGCACGCAACACTAACAACATCTTACAACACGGGGGCCACGTCGAACTAAACTCGATTTACGACGTGAGTTAGGTATCCGTATTTTTACTATGAGTAAGCCTCACAATCAATATAATGAGTAAGCTTCATGTTCAAAGCTTTAATTATACAGGGTGATAATGGAATCCGTAACGAAATTTTACGTATCTGTTTGTTAGTAAAACTTAAAAATATAATTTGAGTAGTTTCTCATTTTCTTTTGAAAATAAGAAATTATGAATCATCAAAGTTTTCCTAAAAAGTGCTAACATTATGGATACCGCGCGTCCACCACTCAGCTCAGACACTCGCGACTCGTAGGTACGTAGCGCGCTTTCACTTCCTTGCGAAAAATAATACGACTTATTCAGTACCTACCTACAATTTTTTTTAACATAATTTTAAACATTTTTCCTTCCTACTTTTAAGGGCTTAGGCCGTCCAAATGCAGAAGTTTTATAAAAAGTTTAGTGTGCTTACCTTAATAACCGTTCAAAACGGAATCCATTTTTCTCCTAAGAGTCATGCACGTTTCAACATGTTTTCATTCACTCTTCTTAGCACTTTAGTATCACTTTTCACTTCGGAAAATGCACTTACAATTCTGTACTCTAAGACTCTCTTCTCAAAGATTCTGTACATTTTGTGGTACGTCCATGTACACACGGCGCTTGATTTCGCCCCAAAGATTGAAATCACAAGAGGTCACAGGTTCACCGTGACTTAACCACGGGTCACCGTACACATTGTTCAAGTACTCGCGTACATTGCACGAAAGAAACTGCGGGTCTCGAAGTCCCTGAGTCCGGAATCTAGGTACACTTTCATCCCGATATTGTCTACAGGTAGCCTCCAAATTTTTGCAGCTATGGATGTACACTCGCACCATTTCTAGTACTCGCGATTCGAAAATTCTAACGATATCGTACGAACGGGGTGAGTAGGGAACGCGTGCGCAACCACTCGCTTTGACCACCCGCTCGCGACTTAATTTTTCATACCTACCCTCGGCGGTCGCTTTAGGGTCGTCGAACTGCAAGCAAAACTACCCTACTTTAAAATTGAATTTAAACAAACGTACAGATGTAGTGAGAAACTATTTTCCTTCGTAAATGTTCGGAAAAGTTCGTATTTATCGTTTTATTACTTAAAACAACTACAATTATTATTTAAAACTGGATATTTACCATTACATTTTACGGAATGAATTCCCTTTAAAATGGGTACCGAAGCTATTTGAGAGAAAACGATAAATACGAACTTTTCCGAACATTTACGAAGGAAAATAGTTTCTCACTACATCTGTAAACAGTTACACCGCGGTTTGTAGTATGCCCACGTTCAATATTTTTTTGGGAATTTCCCGATGAAAAAAAAAGAAAAAAAAAGTGGTTTTTTTATTTTACCATCGTATTGTATTAGTGATTCTGAGTATCAGGATTTTTTTTCGTTACGGATTTCATTTTCACCCTGTATGCCTAGATATGTTACTTATGTAATACATTTTTTTTTTCACTAATTACACTATTGTGTACTTTTGTAGTGCTGTTTCTAAAAAAATACATTTCCAGTGTATCATTTCAAGACAGTTTGAAAAATACAGTTACAATATTAAACAAGTATGTTTTTGCGTTTGCTATTACTACTATGCTCCTGCTAAACTAAATACATAATTTTAAACCGATTACTGTCGTTCAATTTACACTGTAATTATTAAAGTATCAGTTAAAACAAAATGTAACTGACAGGTGATTGACAAACAACTAAACAACTTTTTGCAATTTTATTGGATTTTAACATCATGCCTCAGCTGCTTTATTGACTAATTAATTATGACTTAACTATGACTGATTAATTATGTAATTACTAGTTAAAACTAGTTAAAAGTAAAAACTGTTATACCTATTCAAAATATTTTAAACCCATTGGTAGTCATTAAATAAATACATAGATTACTTTACATTGTATTTATTAAAGTGCTAGTTAAAACAAGATCTAACTGACAGGTAATTGAAAAACAACTAAATTACCTACTTTTATTTTTATTTAAAAATTGGATAATAGAAGATGGCAGGCGATTTAAAAACCAAACTACTGTGTCAGTTATATTTTCGTTTTAATCACATCACATCACAGCTACTTCAATTACATTATAATTATTATTATACTTAGCAGTAGGTACTACTTTAAGCAAAATATGAAAGATATTTAATGATTGACAAACAACGAAACTACATTTTTTATCACTTTATTGGATTTTTGACATCACGTGTAAGCTACGTTATTGACATTAATTATTTAATTACGCGTTACAATAAGATGTAACTGACAGACAATTGACAAACAACTAAACTAGATACTTTTTGATATTGTAAATGTTTATAATTATCAAGCAAGCTTGTGTTTTGTTTTTCTTATGTTTGCTACACCTATTGTGCTACTGCTACTGCTACTGCTAATTTAACAACATTTCAAAGCGATTACTATTATACTTATATAGTCTACAAATAGATAGTTAGATTAGTTTACACTGTAATAATTTAAAATACTAGTTCAAACAAGATATAAGTGACAGGTTGTTGACAAACAATTAAACTACTTTTTTTGTTCTTTTTTTCTTTTTTGATAAACGTTTTTTTTGTTTTTTTATTTTATTTTTTCACCACACATCATCATAAGTACTCTAATAACTGGCACACCTTACTCCCAATACATAATTATATTTGTTAGTATTAATGTATTTAAAATACTCTTACATTAGTATATTATAATCTGTATATTAGTATTAAATAATAATATAAAATAGTACTACTTAGTTCTAAAGATTACCGCTAGTAGTCTGCAAACTAGTATCATAGTAAGTTTTTTTTTACTTTTATCATTTTGTTATTTTTTTTTCATTTTTTTTTTGCTTTAAACATTTCATGACTAGGTATAATCGTAAAATCTTATAATGCCAAAGATTAATCCTCATTTAATGAACTGAATATTTACATTTCCGCAAAGTAACATAGGATTCGATAAATTAAACATAAAGTGATAAAAACATTAGGTACATGCCTAATTATGTACAGGTACAAATTTAAAAAGCGTATAATGCTTTTCAATTAATTATATTAGAAGTACTCTAGTTTACAGTTCGTTCTAGCAATCATACACCGTCATACTAATCTTAACTAAGAGCCTTCAAACTGCATTACAACTGCTAGCTACTTATAGATACAGACAGCTATCGACAGTAAGCAGTCAGAAAGCAGTCTGTCAGACTTGGCTGTTAAAGCTGCGTACCCACTAGCGCAATGCGAGTAAACAAACGGTGTACGTGAAAATAATCCACCAATAAAATCACTTCATTTCACTTGTTCACCACAGCTATTTTATTAATGGATTTTCTCGCGTGTCCTATGTTTCGCTCATCAATTGTTACAGCATATACAGAGTGATAATGAAATCCGTGGCACTGAATTTTTGAATTCATGTGCTCTGCCTACCCCTCTTGGGAATACAGGCGTGAGAATATGTATGTATGTATGTAATGAAATCCGTAATGAAATTAATTCCTGATACTCAGAATCACTAACACAACACAATAGTAAATGTAAAAAAAACCTTTTTTTTCATTTGTTTTCATCGGGAAATCACAAAAAAATATTTAATGTCCGCACGCGGTGCCTTAAAGGCGAAGGGGGGTGAAGGCGGGGCGCGGGACGGTACACCGCACGCGCTTGTGCCTAGTTGCTCGCGCGGTGTCAATAATGTTAGCACTTTTTAGTAAAACTTTGATGACACATCATTTTTTATTTACAAAAGAAAATGAGAAATTTATTAACAAAAAGGCATCCATGATAGGTATGTTACGGATTTCATTATCACCCTGTATGTGGCTCACTAAACATGATTAAGAATAAGTCTTAACTAGATAATTTATACGTATATTTTTCCTCTGATAGGTACATA
Organism: Adoxophyes honmai; assembly: GCA_005406045.1. Classification (NCBI taxonomy): domain Eukaryota; kingdom Metazoa; phylum Arthropoda; class Insecta; order Lepidoptera; family Tortricidae; genus Adoxophyes; species Adoxophyes honmai. The sequence goes on along the minus strand of BHDV01069810.1, from coordinate 271,507 downwards.
GACCAGAATATTTAATGTAATTTACGATCTATTTTTACCAATGGAAAGGCTTAGCCTAAGGTGATTTGATTTGTCGATTGAAAGTTCAAACTTACTTCAGGTAAATTTTTCTACCTTCAGTTTAGAAGACGTCGAATCTACAAGGTGTTACAAAAATACGAGTAAAGCAAAAAATGCGTCAAATGGCTCATTATTAGAAGTCAATTTACAATATTTGAAAAAAAAACATTACTTTATTTTCATGAGTAAGTAAACTTTTTTGCATGAAATATTGAAAATCGGTCCAAGAATACACTCAGTTGAAAATAATCTTTGATTAACTTCAGTTATATTAAGTTACAGCTTATTAGGGCTTACAATATTTTTCGTTTTAATAATTTACATTTTTACTCGGTTTTTTATAACACGTTAGGTACCTGAAGTGTTTGTCGCCAGGTCATAATTTTAATTTTTCTATGACTCGAAAAAGTTGCTCGTGTGCAGTGGGTCTTATTACTCTGCTAAAAGTTGTGTATAGTTTTTATTTTGTTGCATGTCCTTTATCTCGTGTTAAAAAAAAAGATGTTAACAAAAAAAAATATCTGCTCATTTGGAACGGCGCCATATTAATTGTCAATCCCTAGCTATTTTCGCAAACAATTACGGTGACAGAGTTCCATATGCGCGACTTCGAAACGCACCAAAGATTCAAAACCCCTGACAAAAAGACCGATCGAATCATAAATATAAAGTCCAGATATTTTACGTAAATAACACAAATGTTTCAACTTAGATAAATATGATCATCATGCCATGCTCCCAACTATGGGATAGGCAGTGCGCGCGAAACGTAAGAAAGCCGTGGTCTGTTTTACGTTTCGGAGCCACTTTTAGCAATTTGTGGTCAAATTTAGGTGGAAATGGTAACATAGCGACAGGTTGCTAGCCTGTCGCCTTCAATAAATATACCTTGACCTATTTCCTTAGTCGCCTCTTACGACATCCACGGAAGAAATGGAGTGGTGCTATTCTAAACCCGACACCACACGGGTACACTTTCCAATTACTTGAGAACAGAAACTTGGGTTACCAGTAGCGTGGCGCCGGCACGCCGTGTCCCTCGTGGTTAGTAACTGATTGGTGACTTGTCGCCTCATGTGCTAACTTCACTCAGTGTAAGCGGTGTCGCTCAAGCAATTCCGCTCCATGTGCGGAAGGCCTAAGGTTGCCCATTAATAATGTTGAAAAAGTTCGGGTGATTTATATTTATATGTACCTACGCGGGACTTAATCACGATGTAATTGATTTACCTTCTCGACGTTTCGGCCGCGTTACAGCGACCGTGGTTAAACTCGTGACCAATTAAATCGTGATTAAGTCCCGCGTACATATAAATATGAGTGAGAATCGCGACAGTTTAAAACATTAAGTATATTCGCATTTGCGTTTTTATTGAAGTGACTAGTTGCATTTTTAGCTCAGACAGAAAAAGTAGCTGAACAATATAATGGAAGTACCTGTTTTATTTGAATAATAAGTTTACAAATCATTTAAATAATTAATTAAATACAATTTCCATTCTTCCAATAAAAACATAACTTAAATATAATACAATAATTCACAAAAAAAAACAACAAAAATCAACAAACAACAAATGGAAGTACCTTATCTATCTGTTGATATCATCGGTGACCCAATTATAGAAAGCCGGATAGGAATGCGCTTTTCATTTATTACGTTAGACGATTTAGAGAGGAGGGGGTCGACCATGTCTTATTTTTTCTTACAGGGGGTGGGAGTGGGTCTTGACAGTAGATAGATTTTTTATTTATCTTGTAGAGTGTCTTTTTTCTTTCCACGCGTCTCTTATTATGTAAACTATATCTCGCATTTCGTAGCAAATTCTACATGCCTCGTAGCGGACTCTACGGTTTGTAGCACCTTTCACGAACTATTGCAAAGCATAAGTTTGCTGCTATGTAAACTGCTCAACCTTTAGTATATATATTTACCTATAAATTTAAATAATATTTATCCTTACTTCCTTACTTAATATATATATATATAATATTATAAGTCAGAAAGTGAGTTTGTTTGTTTGTTTGTTTGTTCCGCTTTCACGCCGTAACTACTGAACCGATTGCTTTGAAATTTTGCAGACATAAAGATAGAAGTCCGGATTAAATAATAGGGTACTTTTTATCCCAGAAAAAATTGATTTTCCCGAGGGAAAACAAAAATATAGTTTGCTTGATAGATCGATATCAATCGATGATAGATCGATATCGATCGATGATCGATCGATAGATGATGATAGATCGATGGCGCTGTGTATCGTTTGAAACGAGAAGTTTTCTTATAGTTGTGCTTTATACCGCAATATAACCGAGTTCCACGCGGGCGAAGCCGCGGGCGGAAAGCTAGTTTGATAATAAATCTCATGTATTTCTAATATTCGAGATGAAATTAATGAATTTACTGAATGCATTTACCTATCTGAAGTTGGTGAAAAATACAAACAGTGCTTTATTTTAATCATCCGAACAACCTATTTTTTGAACAATGTCAAAACTGTCAAAAGTGAGATTTATTTATAAAGCCTTTAAAAACGAATAAAAATGAAAAAATACGGCAGGTGGATAATTTTGCCACTAGGTATATTAATTACACTTTTATTACGTTTATTGTTTTTTTCATGGAGAAGCGTACTTTGTGTTTGCTATTTACGAGCTATTAAAAATATGTCACTAATTCCATACTAATAAAGAGATATAGGATGGCCAAAATTTACCGTAAATATTTGAACCAGTGGTTGGGTATACGCGTCTTAAAACCATGTCTTAAATATTTTCCTGAAAATGTTTCTTATTGACCTTGTGGGTCACAAATTTTTCGTCACTTTTCAGGTCATTGCCTACTGTGTTTTACCTACCTTACGTCCCGTACGCAAGTCCCGTTAGTCGTCGCGCACGCATCTGCAACCGTTCGACATTGCGATGCTACGCGGTTGTCTTAGAGCCGGAGTACAAAAGACTATGTAATATTTTCAGATTTTTGTATTTTTTTTTACATAAAAGTTCTGGGAAAAAACTTCACAGAGGTTTTCAGACACGTTTATCCGGCCACTGGCTAAAATGTTTACGGTTAATTTCCGGCCACCCTGTATGTATAGTTAAATAAGTGTACAGTATGATGAACGTTGGAGAGAAATCAACTATTTTATCTGATTGTTTTTAAAGATCTTGCTGTCGCAAATAAAATAAATAAATACGAAGAATGATTCTAAGGACGGAGAAAACTTGTAACACTAATATGCGGTTGCTCATTACAACTCCGCTACTAATATACACTATTCAGGTAATCTGGTGACACATATTTCTCGATAAATCTAAATACGATTTTAGAATTACCTACCTAATTAAATCACGACGCGCTTTGACTAACTCTGATTCGTAGTTGTAAAAACATTGTAAGTGCTATTTAATACATACATACATACATATTCTCACGCCTGTATTCCCAAAAGGGGTAGGCAGAGCACATGAATTTAAAAATCCAGCGCCACGTTTAGCAAATTCAGGGTAACCAGATGGTTAAATGTGATATCGCGGTGACAGGTTGCTAGACCATCGCCCACAATACACTAACCCTTTCCCATAGTCGACTCTTACGACACCCACGGGAAGAAAGGGGGAGGTGCTATTCTAACCCGGCACCACACGGCTATTTAATAACACTAAAATTATTACTTTTTTTTTCTTTTTATAATGAGAAGACTTAAATACTAATTATTTAACGAGAAACTATGCTCTCTAGTTATAAAGATAAAGACGATTGTTTGTTTGTTTTTTTTCTTTAACCTTGGCACGTTACAAAATAATTCAGGCGTACCGAATGATACAGACGTAGGTATCCAATATCTATCCGCGATGAATTCAAGAAATTATGAATTTTTACTAAATAGTATAAATTAATACCGTCTAGTTTAATTTTGCTTGACACTATCAATATCTTAAGATCTTTCATAGCCATAATGCTATTTCTTTCATAAAAAACGGCATGTATGTCACTAAAGGCTCGACATCGACAAAGAGGTCCTACAAATATTATAACAAAAATGCAGCTTTACATCGTGAAATGTCTACGTTTTTCTTTTTTTACTGACCTAAAGGCTTATAAATGTTTTTAAAACAGCACAATTTTTGTACCCATTTGTTAATTTTGATAGTTTTTGTATTAAATACATATTTTGTACTCATTTTTACACAACTTATAAAATTTCAAATTTTGTAATCTGATTTCATTTCAAAATTCGTATTTAAAACGACGTATTCGAAATTGTTTTAAAGTTGTTCATTTTATTGTTATTGTTTTTAGTAACTATTATTTTGTGATTTATTGTAATGCGTCCCTGTATGAAACAAACGAATCTTATTTTATTTTATCTAACTACCGAGAAGAACACCCTGTCGTTTCCCTAATTAATTAGATTTTTCTATTTTTTTAAAGCTACGTTTACTCGTTGCCGGATCACCCATTACACTACTCACTCTGATATCAATCCGGAGTGAGTGAAAAGTGATAATACACTGAGTCTTTCTCTTTCACGTAATGCGGTCGCCGTCTGTCTTCCATTCACCGTCACCTATGGTTCATTCACGGAAACAAGTTTTTAAAAAAAAAGGAGTGTTCAAACTTGGCTACCTTTGTTTTATCGAAAACTTTTGACAGATTTAGCTTCATAATAAAATTTTCGTACAATTTTAAGTGTTTAAATTATTATTTGGTAATTTGACTTTTACCAATAAATAAAGTTAAATAATGTGTCAATTAGGGATCGTGCAAAAAAAGAAAAAATCACTTTGAATGAGAAGACTATTTAACATCATTTTTGCTATTTATTATGAAGAATATAGAATTGTGAAATTGTGAAACCCAATTTTTTTAACTCCAATTACAACTAAAAATTAACATTAACTTCTAAACCCCTCAGTAGTCAGATGTAAACAGATGACATGTGTGAATTTTTTGCACATTGTCAAATGTCGTAGACTTTTTGTCTTTGTCATTTGTATGGGATTACGTGACAGAGAGAGCGCTATATTAACTAGTTTCCGTGAATGAAGTATAATTATGACAGCTGTCACTCGCCGAATGTGGCCTAACATTGTTATTACACTTTTGCGTCCAACGCATGCAGTATCGTCGAAAGACTAAGTGTAATTAGCGCTTATGCAATGTGTCCTACGCTTAAGATTATTTATTACAGACAAAACTCATCACGTTTATTACCGCTATATTACAATATTCTAAGTATTAGAAGGAGCGAAATGAGTTTTGTCCATAACTAAGTATTTAACCACCAAAACTTACATTTACTTACTTTTTTTTATCTAGCACACACATACACACAAACATCCTCACGCCCGTATTCCCAAGAGGGGTAGGCAGAACACATGAATTAAAAAATCCAGTGCCACGATTAGCTATTTCAGGGTAATCAGATGATAAAACGTGATATTGAAGTGACAGGTTGCAGTCCACAATACACTAACCCTTTCCCAGATCCCAGAAAGGAAAAGTATATCCTAATACCTTTCCTTTATCTAGCAGTTACTATCAAATACTCGCTATATACTTTTTTTTATTTGTAAATACATACACACATAAACGTCACGCCTTATTCCCTGCGGGGCAGGCAGAGACAACAGAGCGCCATTCTCTCCTATTCTGACATACTTCTCTCGCTTCACTCACATTCATCATTCTCATCATACATGGTCGACGGTTCCGGGTACTCCTAATTTGGCCTCTCTTTCGAACATTGCCGATTTTCGAGGGTGCCCTCGACCGACTTGCCCTGACACACTTCTTGTAAATTTGTTTACAGAGCCTTGCTTCATCCATTCTCTCCACGTGCCCAAAGGGCCCAAACCAACGCAACATGCAAACTCTCTCTTAAATTATACCTAACATTATTATTTAATTATATATAATTACTATTATGTTACCTATAATTGTTTCTCAAAATTTACCAATTGGCGCTCCTTTCATTAAAACATTGTGGGGTGGATTTTACCGGCGAGTGTCGAAAAACGCGGTAAAATTCGCACGTGAATACGTTTTTAAAACTCGGCAATTTAAACAAGTCTTCAAAATGTATGCCAGCAAAGTACATACTTACATGCATACATACAATCACGCCTATATCCCCAAATGGGGTAGGCAGAGCGCACGAAACGTGACATAGACAAAACCATGATTACGACCACGCCGCCACTTCTAGCAAAGTACAGCAGCACATTAATTACATATACACATACTGATAAGAATAATTATATACATAGTAAGTAGACAAAGTAAGAAAGACAGCGTATTAGTTTCCGGCTGGGTAGGTAGTTGCAATTTCCAGGGAAATAATTATTCATTTAGGTCAGCTATTTGTGAGGTAGGCATTGTAGTTCAAAAAGTAAGTCGGGTTTGTCCCAGTTTTCTATTACCTATCTAGTGTAAATGGTAATATGACATTTAGGTAGTTGGACTTAGGAATAAAATACGGAATCCTACGTGTTTGACGTGAATGTTATTGAAACAATAGTACCTAATTACTGAAAATTATTTTTGTCAAATCGACTAATCCCATTTCTATAAAATACGAGCATAAATAAGTAATAAAAATTCCAAATACAATACAAAAAAACACTGTAGTGTACTTGTGTTGTTTCTGATTTAACTGTATACAATACACACATACAATAATTTGACCTCAGAATTTAAAAGTTATTGTTTAGATAAACGATGAAAGGGTAACGCGGATTCTTAAGATTTATACTGGTTCTTGGTTGGGTTTATAATACTAAATATAGTGTATTAACAAATATCAGGAAAATAATACCATTATCGTATCTGACAGATGCATGATCAACTCAAAAAAAATTTCGTCAAATTTGTGGTTTTTGTTTTCCTTTCTTGTACCTAATATTTACTACTTACTTAGCACAATTGAAATCTTTTTTCCTTTTTTTGCGATTTTTAATTATTTTTTTGGCTTTTCGATTTTTTACACAGTCACGACATTTACTAATACAAATCTAGTGGAATGAATCCGTTCATTCATTTTTTATCTCTATGTATTACAGCTAAATACTATCGGACGGACGTAGATATTATTATTAATGGAAGGAGTGTAATAAGACTTATCCACTTGCTACTTCGTTATCATTATTATAATCATAACGAAGCATAATTCTAGAAAGCGGTACCGCGGGCTCTCACTAATTGTGCTTTCATTTTATTAATTAAATCAAAATTAAGCTTACCGCTATAATAGTCAATTAAAGTAGCCTATAAAAGATGTATTAAAAAATGTAAACGTTACTTACCTAATAATACTATTAAGCGAAGGCGCGCAGTGCGCGTTTGGCAGCAGCAACCGCTGCGGCTCCTAGATGAAGGGCTACGAATTAGCCCGAAACATGTCGAGCTAAACTCGATTTAAAAACATGAGTTATCCGTAAATTAATCAACACGAGTGAATCTCACGGTAGTTTAATGTTCAATGTTCAACTATTTATCTTTGTGGGCTATGTAACTTTTGTGGAAGTAAATAACTATATGTATATTTTTTTACATACTAAAATTATCTCTCAGTATGACCTAATACACTATTTCATTTTTTTAATTAGCCTCAGGTTATTGGCCTCAGGTGGCATTTATAGCTTACTGAAGATGGTAACTGTTTCCGTAGCATTAAGTATATCGTTACCATGGGTTTACAGTTCCTGCAGAGCTATTGTCTAACCCACTAAAAATCTACATCGGTTTTACGGAGGAAAGCGATATAGATCTCAAGCGTCGCGGTTTAGGCGTCTCGGTTTTATGTATTCTTTCGGGTAAAAAAACTGGATTACGATTGTGAGAGCATTTTTGAAGCTTACGGAAAACCAATTTTTAGCACCTAAGTCAGTCGTTCAATTTGGTTTAATGTCAAAATTCAAATATGGGTATGGGCTTCGGTTGCGATGACGTTACGTGATACCAAAAATTTTCAATTTCAAAGCGAGATTAGGTTTCTACTGTCAAATGGAAATCGATGTTGATTTCTAGTGCGTTAGACAGTAGCCCTGCTGCACTCGACATAAACAATTTGTATGTAGAATATTAAATCACACTGCGATTTGTTCCTGATTCGTCATATTCCTGATTGATCATATTCCTTATTCGACATTTTCCTAACTGGCCATATTCCTAAATCGTCATAATTATTCCTGATTGGTCATATGCCTTATTTGACAAGTAATAAGGAGTATGACGAATCAAAAATATGACGAGTTAGGAATATGACTAATAAGGAAAGTGTCAAATAAGGGACATTGACTAATCAGGATTATGACGAATCAGGAACAAATCAACACTCCGCAAGCTGTCTCCTGTGGAGGTATAACTCCATACAAATAACTAAACTGATGGTTATATTTCTGGTCCATACATGCCCTCAGACTAGGGAAGTCTTGCATGTTACAACATGCCCTAGTGTAGATTGAACCCAAACCCTTGCCCGAATGGAAAAGATGCGTCATTGTATGGGTATTACTCGTGTAAATTTAAATGGTGGTCATCGTATTGAAAGGTGAAGCATCTTTTCGCTGCTTCGCAGGTTATGGCGGGTTACTGCCGCTACACATAAGACTACCCAGTCGGATTCGGATACCACTTTAAATCTAAATTAGGCTGATTCTTATGACCAAACCCAACTTCTAACGGATGCGAGCTTCCTAGAGATTGGGAAAGGGCAAATGATTTTGCATTATGTCATTGGCCTATGTGCCGGCTTAGAACATCAAGGCGCGAGTGAAATACGCGCGAGATAGACTATAGGTACTTGTCACTGTCTAACCAGAGACGTCAGATAGTGACAGGTAGTCATCCCGCACACGAAAGAACTCGCGCGAGTTGCGGTGCTAAGCCTACTGAGGTAACCTGTATATTGAGACATCGTTTACACAGAGGCTTTCTTCCCGTTAGAGCCTAGTAGCTCATTGTCTCGACCATCGAAACACAACGCCAACACGTTTGTTACGGTGTCAATAAATGCTTAGCGACTAACTAGGCATCGAGCGCGTAGTGTAACCTCTCGCAAACATTGAGTGTTCGTTTTATCAAGCCATTTGATAAGGTTACAGGCCCTGAGCGAGTTACTCGCCTTTGCTGACGCAGCCTAATGTCTAAACCGTACGACTTAATACACTTTGTTATCTAATTGACTGTCTGGGAGTCCTTGGCAAACAAAGCAAAAGGAAATGTTATAAAAATGTATTCTATTGTTCACGTTGGTACACCCACTTGAGTTTCCGTCTTACGTGACTCGATATGATCCCTAGTGAAGATTTTTAATGCCCACACACTTCCCTAATTGGAAAAGTTGCATCACCGTTTCGTTTTGTAACTTTTCAACACTTTTCGATACCTACGTGTAAATCCAAATACTTATAACAACTATTTATTATATTTACAACTTTATTACACTAAAATTAACCTCAAGTTAAAAGGCCGTTTCTTTGATTTTAAGGCCCATAGCAGACGGCGTATTTAAAACGCGCAGTCGACGCGCAGTCGACGCGCAGATGACGCGCGTATACGCGCTTCAAACGCGATTTGAAAGCAACCTTCTAACCAGGGCCATAGCACACGGCGTATTTAAAACGCGCAGTCGACGCGCCGAAGACGAGCGTTCTTAATACGCGCGTCGTGCGCGCGTATAAAATACGCCGTGTGTTATGGCCCTAACTCTTTTGGGAGACCCCTTTTTAACCCCGCTGTTAGTCGCGGGTCTAGTCCGCTACACGAAAGATTATTTATTGATTGCGTTTGATCAAAACCACTAATAGAATTTTAACCATTGGAAATGAGATCGGTTGTAAAATATTCTCCCAAAAATACCAATTTATTTATTTTTAATGCTTTGCTGTACATATTATTACGTTATTTACAGTTAAAAGATCCCACGTTGATACTACGCCCAATAGTTTCTATAAAAAAATAGAGCCGATAATAGACGAACTTTACCGCCAACTTTGCCGTCTTTTCACCAGAGCGTGTAGTGTATTCAAACCGATGATGAATTCGACATCGATTTCGTTTGCGGATTAACGCGGAATTGTATGGAAACGTATAGACCGCGGCAGTTGTGCAAACGTTCCGCTGGCGGCGCTGTCTCAGTTTCCATACAAGTTTGCGATAACTCGCAAACGAAATCGCTATCGACTGCATGATCATTTTGAACACACAGGACGTACACTCGTACAGGTGTGTTGCTTGCTTTGCTCTCTAATGTGACACGCTAAAGCTGTGTATCTAACGTGACATGCTCACGATTATTATAGCGTCGAAGTGTCGAATTTTCAATGTATAGATGACACTGCAGTCGTCAACCACAACGCCCAAAATCGCAGTTTTACTGTGATCTGTTGGCGTAACTTAGGGGTGAAGCCAAACGAGCATAATTTTGTGAGTCGTGAGTAGCTGAATTTCGGCCGCAATAATTCTGCTGCATTCGGTTCGGTTTCATACAAAAATGCAGTCGATGCCACACGACGACGCAAAATGAGTTGTTAATTCAGTTGAACGTAAAATAAGTGACCGAAAATATGCGACTCACAATTCACAAAATTACGCTGGTTTGGCTTCACCCTAACCGGCACGGCGTGCGGTGAACCTCGCTCGAAAACACGCTATAACATAGTCTTCCGTGTCGCGGCGCAATCCCTAGTGAAGATGTGATTCCCAAACCCGTACCCAAACATAAAAAGCTGCACTCTGTAAATATGTACCTACTTTGATAATCGAGCTCATCCTGTTGTAATGAACATAATAAGCACTTGAACCATGTGTTAATTTGTGGCAGGATAAACATATTTCTGAATTAAATTTTCCGTTGGCTCCCTGTGAATGGTTTCAAATTTAATAGCCTATGTCTATTAAATTTTGTCCATGTCTAAACCATGATTTAAAAAGTCCGCTCTTACATTTACCGGTAATGTCAGCTGACTCTTATTGAGACATTCCCTTTTTACCCTCGCTGTTAGTCGCGGGTAGAGTCCACTACACGAAAGACTATCGACCACGTTTTTTCGGAAACATTAGGGTAATTATCCCAGTGAGAAAATTTTAGCGGCGGATCTGATAATCTATTTATTTTACTTTATTTTTTCCTAAAAAGAATACACAAATTATTGTATTAAGCCAAATCGCGTATTGTTGTAAAAGTCATACAACGTTAGTAAAAAAATGTTTTTTGTCTAAATTATAATTTTGGTGTGGCGTCCGGAATCTGTTATTCTCGATAAATATGTATGTATGTAACTCTTTATTGTACAAAATAAACATGACAAATTAACAAGCACAGAACAAAACACAAGTACAAAGGCGAACATATCCCTTAAGGGATCTGTTCCTGATGACCTTCAAGCGATTGACAAAACATGTATGCTACAGCCAAATATACACGATGACTTTTAATGCGTGATCAGGTACCATTTTTTCTAACTCAGTAATTGATGGCGATCGCGCTGAAGTTGTAATTACATGGCACGAACTTTTTTTGTTTCAAACGTATTTTAATTTTGAGATATTTTTTACCCTAAAATCCTTGTCACTCTACTAATTTGTATCTAAGAGCTTATAACCTCTTTACAAATTTACTGGCAATTGATAATTTATGAGTAACTGTCATTGTCATATTGCATAAACAAAGACGTATTAAGTTGCGACCACACCAATGCTTAAAAAGTGATGATGGTACGGATTCGCAGTGACCTCTCCGTTTTTGACGCAAGCTCGCCGTTTTTTAAGCATTGGTGTGGACGCAACTTTAAGATCCGTCAAATTTCCCGCCTTAGCGATGCAATGGCACATGACGTTCGTTATGATCATGTAGGATGACCATGTGTATTCAGTGGAAACTCTTTTCAATTAAATTTTAACTTTTAATTAATTAAACAAAGAGGGAATTGCGTAAGACCTCGCATAATAAGTTCAATTTAGGCTATAATTATGTTAATATTTTCGGGTTCCTGATCACGGATTAAAAATCACCGTGTATAAATAAAATTGCGTGTAATTTTATTCCTCATTAGTTTAATAATGTTGTAACAATATATAAATAAACATTAGTAGATGAATAGATACTTAGAACCGGACATTAAAAGTTGTCCGCATGAAATTGTCAATTTTGGTGGTAAATATTGAATAATTATTTTTTACGGCCGAACGAAAAGTAATACGATGATTATCAATGCTTATTTTTGTGTGAATTGTAAGTAAGGCCTCTACCAGTCTCTTTTTTGGATTATTAAGTTAAATTAGAAGTGAATGTTATGGTTGGTTTTTATAAATTTTTCATGCACTTATGCCTATTCTAATTTTGGTGGGTCAATTTTGGTGGTTCTGGTGGTAATTCGGAAACCACAACAATTGCTCGATGCAACCAGAATTGTTAATAATGTTTATAATTTAATATTTGCAGCGATATTCTACATTATCATAACAAGGTGGCTATTTACAACATTATTGCCTCAGTACACTTATTTCAAGTAAAAGATGTACACTTTATTTGACGATAAAACTTGATGATAAAAGTTATTTGATATTTTAGAATAGCGAATCGAAAGAAAAAAATAACAAGAGAAGAAGTCCTGGAAAGGAATAAAAACGGCTGAACAGGAGAGGAAAAAACGGATAGGTAATGCTTGACAAAGAGCGAGCTGAAGATTTATGAAGAAAAGAAACAGAACGATATCACCGTAAGAAAGCTAATGGTAAGATTTTACCCCCAAGCAGCATGCAACCTCGCCAGCGGAAGAAGACTACAAAAACAAAAAGAACAAATTTCAAAGGAAAAACTGTATAATCTCAATTTGGCTAAAACGCATTCTTTATTAACAACAACTGAGATGCCATCTTCGCTTTTGAAAACAACACCTGAGTTAATCACCGGACCTTCTCCACTTCCAAGTCCTCGCCTCATTCGGTCTCGTTCCTTAACTCCTGATCCCTAAGACTAGAAGCTTTTAGTATTTTTTGTTATAGCGGCAACAGAAATACATCATCTCTAAAAATTTCAATTGCCTAACTCTTATGGTTCTTGAGATACAGCCTGGTGACAGACGGACAGACCGGCAGCGACGTCTCAGTAATAGGGTCCCGTTTTCACCCTTTGGATACAGAACCCTAAAAACGAAGGCGATCTTTACCGCCAGCTTTGCTGTATTTTCACCAGGGGTTTTGCTCTCTAATGAGACACGCCAAAGCTCACGATTGTAATTGTGTCGAAGTGTGATTTTCAATGTGTCTACCTATACACTCTATTCGACATTCTAGCACTGCAACAGTCGTCAACCACAACGCTGTTCGTCTCAGAGAATAACCCCCAAGATCGCGGTTTTACCGTGATCTGCGGGCGAAACTAACCGGCATGGCGCGCGGTAAATCTCGTGTAACGAATACCTTTTAATTTAAAAATAAAAAATAAAAATAACTTTATTTTCCTTTTCAAAGCTTCATTACAGAGATAGGTTGAGACCTCCTATTAAGTTAGAAACTTGTGTCAGGAGGCCTCGCTCTTCTTAACAATAATTGGTAGTTACAATTTATCAGGCTTAAAAAGGAATTACACTATTCAACATAAAACAATGTGTGTGTGTGTGTGTGTGTGTGTGTGTGTGTGTGTTATTTATTCCTCACTCTATGACAGTCTTCCAAGTGTTTTTGTTGACGGTCGCCAGTTTTGTTCTGTGGCTAATTTGTGGGCGTAATAAAATATTCTGAAATAAAATTATCTGCAAAGGAAACTAACTAACTCTGTAAATATGTACCTGCTTTGAAATTCGACCTCATCCTATTGTAATGAACATAATAAGCACTTGAAGCAAGTGTTTTATTTTACACGGTCCCTAGTTTTATTCTTTAGCTAATGGGTGGCAGAAAAAAAAAATGTTACATTTTGTTGTTACTACCTGTGATGCCAACATTAATGCCCTTTGTCTATTTGTTCATGTCTAAGTAATGATTTAAAAAGTCCGCCCTTACATTTACGGGTAATGTCAGCTCACTCTTATTGAGTAATGCCCTTTTTAACCCCGCTGTTAGTCGCGAGTACAGTCCACCACACGAAAGACTATCAACAACATTCGTTCAGAAACATTAATGAAATAACCATCGGCATTAGACCGGTAGTAAAATATTTTTCCAAAAATACCATAATAACATGTTTTGCGCTTTTCCATATTATTACGTTATTTACGGTTAAAAGATCCCACGTTGATGCTACGCCCAACGGTTTCTATACAGAAGAGTGCCAATAATAGCTTTACCGCCAGCTTTGCCGGCTTTTCACCAAGGGTGTTGCTCTCTAATGTGACACGCTATAGCTCACGATTATAATAGCGTCGAATTGTGATGGTCAATGCATAGATGACAAATACACTTAATAGGGAATGGATGATTTTTTTAGATATGCTTGATTATTTTTCTAATAATAGGAATAACCTTCCTGAATCACGGGACAAAGTATTAGATTTTTCCGATGCGCGATGTATTTTATAAAAATAAAAACATTTTACCCGGTCCCGTTTTGGACTACTGACGCCTGATAAGACATATTTTACAAGTCCGGTTCTTTTAAAAAAAAAACAGCTGTTTGTATCTGTGGTACACCCACAATGTCATTTGAAACTGACATTGACGGATATGAAAATCGTGTTTTCGTGCTTGTGTTTCTTTGTATTTCGCGACTGTTTTATTCGCCTGGATCTATTATTACGCTTGCCGGCCACAACTACGATCTCTGCTTTTCAACCACGGATCTCATCGTGCTAGCTCATACAAAAACTTGCTATGACTTCTGTCTTTATGATCTCTTTTTCGCAGTTTCATTAAGGTCAGTCTTGGAACACGTTGGTACAAAATACGACTTGGGTTTTCTATATCGTTGATATGCCTATAAATATAAATCAATTAATAAAATCACGACAACACAATCGATGGTCCAGGTCCAGTATCAGTTGCAGTGGTTGTCGTATGAGCTAGCACGATGAGGTCCGTGGTTGAAAAGCAGAGATCGTAGTTGTTGCCGGCAAGCGTAATAACAGATCCAGGTGAATAAAACAGTCGAAAAAACAAAGAAACACAAGCACGAAAACACGATTTTCATACCCGTCAATGTCAGTTTCAAATGACATTGTGTGTGTACCACAGATACAAATAGCTGTTTTTTTTTTTAAAAAGAACCGGACTTGTGAAATTTATCTTATCAGGCGTCAGTAGTCCAAAACGGGACCGGGTAAAATGTTTTTATTTTTATAAAATACATCGCGCATCGGAAAAATCTAATACTTTGTCCTGTGATTCAGGAAGGTTATTCCTATTATTAGAAAAATAATCAAGCATATCTAAAAAAATCATCCATTCCCTATTCGACATCCTAGCACTGCTACAGTCGTCAACCACAACGCTGTTGTGTCAGAGAATAACGCCAAAGATCGCTGTTTTTTCGTGATCTGCAGACGAAACTAACCGGCACGGCGCGCGGTAAACCTCGCTTAATGGGTACACCTTAAAGAAATCCTCACTCTAAGATAGTCTTCCGTGCCGCGGTGTAATCCCTAGTAAAGATGTGATTCCCAAACCAGTACCCGAACGTAAAAAGCTGCACTCTGTAAATATGTACCTACTTTGATATTCGAGCTCATCCTGTTGTAATGAACATAATAAGCACTTAAACCAAGTTCTTTATTTTTCACGGTCTCTAGTTGTATTCTTTAGCTAATTTGTCTCCGGTTTTTTTTTAATTCTAACCAACTTTAAAACCCTATATTTGTCCATGTCGGTATAAGTTATGATTTAAAAAGTCCTCTCTTACAATTACCGGTAATGTTAGCTGACTCTTATTGGGTAACGCCCTTTTTAACCCCGCTGTTAGTCGCCGGTACAGTCCACTACACGAAAAACTATCAACAACGTTCGTTCAGAAACATGAATGCATTTAGTGAACCATTGAGATTAGATCGGCTGTAAAATCATTTCACAAGAATACCATAATAACATATCCTTTACGCTGTGTCATATTACTACGTTATCTATTGTTTAAAGATTCCACGTTGGTACTGCTCCAAATGGTTCATTCCTCACTCTAAGATAGTCTTCAATGTCGCGGCGCAATCCCTAGTGAAGGTATAATTCCCAAACCCGTACCCAAACGTAAAAAGCTGCAACTTTGTAAATACGTACTTATTTTGATACTCGAGCTCATCCTGTTGTAATGAACATCCTTACTATACTAATATTATAAGTCAGAAAGTGAGTTTGTTTGTTTGTTTGTTTGTTCCACTTTCACGCCGTAACTACTGAACCGATTGCTTTGAATTTTTGCAGACATAAAGATAGAAATCCGGATTAAATAATAGGGTACTTTTTATCCCGGAAAATATTGATGTTCCCGAGGAAAAACAAAAATATAGTTCGATATCGATTGATAAATGATAGATCGATATCGATCGATAAATGATAGATCGATGGCGCTGTGTGTCGTTTGAAACGAGA
The DNA here is from genome assembly GCA_005406045.1 of Adoxophyes honmai. NCBI lineage: Eukaryota > Metazoa > Arthropoda > Insecta > Lepidoptera > Tortricidae > Adoxophyes > Adoxophyes honmai. Next base: position 254,931 of record BHDV01069810.1, on the reverse strand, counting down.
AGTTTTCTTATAGTTGTGCTTTATACCGCATTATAACCGAGTTCCACGCGGGCGAAGCCGCGGGCGGAAAGCTAGTAATAAATACTTTAAACCAAGCGTTTTATTTACACGGTCCTTAGTTTTGTTCTTTAGCTAATATACGGCCGGATAAAAAGTCTGAAACAATTTTTGCGTTTGCTCTCTGTGAAACCGACTTAAATACCTATCTGATATCTATTTGTCCATGTCTTAGTCATGATTTCAAAAGTCCGCTCTTACATTTACCGGTAATGTCAGCCTACTATTATTGGGTAATTCCCTTTTTAACCCCGCTGTTAGTCGCGAGTATAGTCCACCACACGAAAGACTGTCAACCACGTTCGTTCAGAAACATGAATAAAACTAATGAACCGTTGGAATTCAATCGGATTTAAAATATTTTCACAAAAATACCATAAGTAATATCATATTCTATATGCTTTGCCATATTATTTCCTTATTTATTGTTTAAATATTCCACGTTAGTATTGCCCCAAATGGTCGTTATAAAAAATTATCTGAACAAGAGGCGAGATTTACCACCAGCTTTGCCGTCTTTTCACCTGGGGTCTTGCTTTTTAATGTCACATGGTAAAGTTCATCATAATAATAGCGTCGAAAAAGTCAGATTTTCAATGTATGGATGACAACTACACTTTATTCGTCATTCTGACACTGCAACAGTCGTCAACCACAACGCTGTCGTCTCAGAGAATAACGCCAAAGATCGTGGTTTTACCGTGATCTGCGGGCGAAACTAACTGGCTTGGCGCGCGGTAAACCTCGCCTAATGGATACCCCTTAACGAAATAACGAAATCCTCACTCTAAGATAGTCTTCCGTGTCGCGGCGCAATCCCTAGTGAAGATGTGATTCCCAAACCCGTGCCCAAACGTAAAAAGTTGTACTCTGTAAATATGAAACAACTTTGATATTATAGTCGAGCTCATCCTGTTGCAATGAACATAATAAATACTTTAAATCAAGTGTTTTATTTTACACGGTCCCTGGTTTTGTTCTTTTGCTAATATACGGCCGGATAAAAAGTCTGAAACCTTTTTAGCGTTTGCTCTCTGTGAAACCATCTTTAATACCTACCTGATATCTATTTGTTCATGTCTAAGTCATGATTTAAAAAGTCCTCTCTTACATTTACCGGTAATGTCAGCTGACTATTATTGGGTAATTCCCTTTTTAACCCCGCTGTTAGTCGCGGGTACAGTCCACCACACGAAAAGCCACCACCACGTACGTTCAGAAACATCAATAAAACTAATGAACCATTGGAATTCAACCGGATGTAAAATATTTTCACAAAAATACCATAATAGCATATTCTGTATGCTTTGCTATATTATTACGTTATTTATTGTTTAAAGATTCCACGTTGGTACTGCTCCAAATGGTTCTTGTAAAAATAATTTAAACAAGAGGAGGGATTTATCGCCAGCTTTGCTGTCTTTTCACCGGGGGTGTTGGTCTCAGTCGTGACATGCTATGAAGCTCACGATCATTACAGCGTCAAAGTATACATTTTTCAATACACTTCATTCGACATTCTGACACTGCAACAGTCGTAAACCACAACGCTGTCATCTCAGAGAATAACGCCCAAGATCCCGGTTTTACCGTGATCTGCGGGCGAAACTAACTAGCTTGGCGCGCGGTAAACCTCGCCTTATGGGTGCACCTTAATGAAATCCTCACTCTAAGATAGTCTTCCGTGTCGCGGCGCAATCCCTAGTGAAGATGTGATTCCCAAACCCGTACCCAAACGTAAAAAGGTGCAACTCTGTTTATGTTTATTTCGATTTCCGAGCTAGTGGTAGTGAAAATAAAAGTTGTAGTTTATTTAGTAACTTTTTAAATTACTAGCTATGGTGAAATGATTTTTAAAATTTGGATATTTGGATTTGCAACTTTATTCTGAGCGGTAATCCGAAATGACTATAATTGCAACTTGCTCTTTGTTAATAAAATTAATACATTTTTAAATACGACCTTTTAAGAAAATCAAGCTAATTTAAAAGGAGTTTAAGTATATTTAGATCTACACGTAATCGTAACCTGTGCAAGTTTAAATTTGTTTTATTGTATCCGTTTCCTTTATTTTATGTTTGAGTTTAATTTTTAACTTTGATTCAAAATCTATTACTTAGTGGCAATCATTGATATTAAAATGTGACTCGATATTCCTTATTAACAGTTTTGGGCTAAAATTATGTAAAAAACCATCTGTGGGTACCCTGTACCAAAGTTCGCATATCAATCTTACTAGTATTGTCCAAAAATCAGTTATTAAAATTCGACAGCCCTAACTTTCAGCTTTCACCCTAGTTGTTCGGTGGTACCTACTTATCAATAATAAACTTACCTATTAATTATTTTACAATATTCCTAGCTACTTTACATATTTATTTATATATATATATCTACTTTGCATTAAATAGGTACTTAAGTACTATATCCTCACCGCTTAAGTTCAGGTAAGCTGGAAGGTAGGACTGTCAAAGAACTTCAGACACATTGTTTAGTTAGGAGGATGGGGTGGACCAAAACCTGATTCTCCTATTGGTCATTCCCGGCACCGCAGACAAGACCAAAAAGCCGATGCGAAGAGCCAAAGAAGCTTGAGGAGTAGTGCCTGATAAACTTTCGGTTTCGGTCTAATTTCGTCCAAGATACGGGTAAAGGTTTCGGTTTTCGACTATACGAGTATACTATGCTAAACTACGAATGAAAGTTCCGGTATCGGTTTCTGTTTCGGCTTTAAAACCTAATTTCAGTCAGACACTAACTCATGCCTCATAGAGACCAATTCGAGGATTGATTTCGCAGTTGTCTTCTCCTAGACAGGTTGTAGGCCAATACTAGTGAGGCCCGTCTCCCCAGGTTTGAGTTCGGAGTTGTCTTCTCCTAGACAGGTTGTAGCCCAATACTAGTGAGGCCCGTCTCCCCAGGTTTGATTTCGGAGTTGCCTTCTCCTGGACAGGTTGTAGCCCAATACTAGTGAGGCCTGTCTCCCCAGGTTTGAGTTCGGAGTTGCCTTCTCCTGGACAGGTTGTAGGCCAATACTAGTGAGACCTGTCTCCCCAGGTTTGAGTTCAGAGTTGCCTTCTCCTAGACAGGTTGTAGGCCAATACTAGTGAGGCCCGTCTCCCCAGGTTTGATTTCGGAGTTGCCTTCTCCTGGACAGGTTGTAGGCCAATACTAGTGAGGTCTGTCTTCCCAGGTTTGAGTTCGGAGTTGTCTTCTCCTAGACAGGTTGTAGACCAATACTAATGAAGCCTGTCTCCCCAGGTTTGAATTCAGAGTTGCCTTCTCCTAGACAGGTTATAGGCCAATACTAGTGAGGCCTGTCACCCCTGGTTTGATTTCGGAGTTGCCGTCTCCTAGACAGGTTGCAGACCAATGCTAAGGAGGCCCATCTCCCCCCATGGTCTTAAGGATAATTTATTAATTGATTTCTCGTATTTAACGCGTAATACAGAGTAAGTAAAGTCCCACGGAAATCAATACAGGAATTAATTTAGTAGTAGTTGTAGTTAATACAAATTAGACTCTTTTCCATCTGTTTCATATGGATTGATATAATGATGTTACTTATTTGTGTGATGTTAGTTCACGTCTCGGTTTCCGTCGTATTCTGATTTCTGACTTTTCTGCGTAAGTATTTGATTTGTACGAGTAAGATTGAAGTTGCTTAAATAAGCACACAAATGTGTGGTTAGGTCTTCAGTTTATTACATTACATGTTATTTTTATTGGTCTATCTGCATTTATTCATTTTATTTATTTTTTTGTATTTTTTACATTTTTGTATTTTTTTTTCATTTTTTGTTTTCTTTATCTACCGTATAATATCTACCTACCTTCATATAATTGTAATTATTATATACATTTAGAACTTCTTAAACTATGACCCTATTTATCCTGGACGCCATGTTTTTTTTATCTTTTTATGACAGTAGCAGGGAAGTATGATTCAATATTTAAATATTACTAATACTCACGATTTTTATATCGAGATTAACTCGGCATGTTTCAGACCAATCCGTCACCCAGCATCTGAAGCTACGCGCCACGGCAGCGGATAGACAGTGCGCGTCTATTCGCTGCCGTGGCGCGTAGCTTCAGATGATGGGTCACGGATCGGCCCGAAACATGTCGAGCTAATCTTCATATAAAAAAACGTGAGTGGATCCGTTTATTTCACTATGAGTGAGTCGTGGTAGTTTTATGTATAAAATTATGTACTAACAGGTACTGTTTTTTTACACAATTTACATAGCGGCAAAAACGATGACTTAAGCAAAATTACGTACATTTACGAATTTAAAAATCGTTAGTATTGTATGCAAAATAGGTAAGTACGTCAAATTTTATGCCGCTTATAAATTAGGCATATTGCTTGTCGTGGAACCAGATGCGTTTGCGGTAATTTACAAGATACTTATTTAAATTCGTGTCGCAATGGAAGGCACAATCATCTATAATACCCAATAGCTATTTTAAATTATACTTACACTCATATCAACACATTGAGTGCACGAGCACAAATGTCAGTCTCCCACGTTATAGAATATCGTAACAGTATCACTTTTTAATAACTATATAGGGATTGCATTTGACCACAATCTAGCCTATTGTTAAGCAAAGATGCAGCGAGTGTAATAGCATTCCCATCAATGCCACACACCTGCCCTAGACATGGAGATGACGGTATTGTAGATCTAACAATGTTGACACAAAGAAGCCCAGTACGTGCTCAAAGTGTCACTTAAAAAGAGTAGCCAGATGTAACTATCGTTTTGACAGCTCAACACTTTGGCAAACGTCAAGCGTCAAGCATGCGCCAAAGTCACACATCACATCAACCCTTTGGGGACACTTTTGACGCAAAGTCTTGTAAAGACCTGGGTACACTTACGTCTTTCGATCGTCTACTTGCTAACGCCTTTATTCCCATACTGAACGTCAGCGTCTTATGGATGCCCGCACACCGCCGCAATCGGTATGGCAAACAAGGTGTCAAGAAAACGAAGTCGTTCAAACGACGCTTAGTGTGCCCAGGCTTAAACACTAGGATTCTGAGTGCTCGACTATCTCTGGAAATGAAAGGCAGTGCTAGGCGCGAGGTAGCGCGCGATGTTACTCCCCACCTCCCGTGCAGCCCCTGCTGACGTATGGTACGGTCACGAACCGGGATAGTTGAGCCACTTGCCACTGTTCGCAATTTAGACGTGTAATCGATGTGACCGACTAGATATTAGCTATTGGATTAGTATAACACGACCAAGTTACAAACATAGGTAAGTGGATCAACAATCCCGGTTTTCGATGGTACCTCGCCCCTCCACCGCGTCTCATCCATTTCAATTACATAGCATCAGCAAAATGGCTTAAATTCGAGCTGAGATTATTAATTTTCGTACAAATTTAAGCCACGCCCCATTGTGCCCATGTCATGTAACACGTCGAGCACTCGGACGTTTACCAGGTTTTCTTTTCTTAGCACAGCAACACGCGCGAGTCGTTTCGCGCTATAGACTGCCTGTCACTTTCTGACATCTCTAATTAGAAAGTGACGGGTGTAGTCTATCTCGCGCAACTCTTCTCGCTCGTAAAGTGCTAAGCCGGCTGTACGGTAGATTTATTAATTTAGGGTCCCTACATCTATCGACGTGGGGTTGGCAGTAGCCGGCTGAAACGTTCAGTCCACCTAACAAAAGCTAAAACGACAACAAAAAACATTAGCTCTTATTGCATCGACATTCAACTATTTTTTGTCGGCTAACATCACGTCGGTAAGTGCAGGGTGGCCCTTAACAATAATACGCAGAGAAAAGTAGCCCACCCATACAATGATTCATTACTAAAGGGTTACTTCTCTCTGCAGCCGTTCAAGCCATGTCAGGTGTTATTCTAGTCATCACTTTTCCAGGGCAGATGATGAAGTGAGACCAAAAAGAGACTCCTCTTAATCCCAAATCCACATTAGGTCCAAAGAAAATACTATACCTAAGCTCAAAGGTATTCTCCAAACAGTTAGGGCTGATTTGACAACAAAGTGCCAAAGTTTCAACATATTGACGCTGTATCCATTCAACTATAGAAACCCATTGCGTTACATTTGAAAATGAACCTTCTCTCATAGTGTTCGTTTTCAAATAATGTAACGGAACAAGATATAGGTTTGAGTAAGCATAGCGTCGATGTATGGCCACTTTTGACACTAAAATATTTGTATGGAATTTCGATCTTGTTCAAAACAATGGTGTTATTTCCTAAAGTAGCAAGCTGTTCATCTTGTTTTTGATTGGACAAAGAGCAACTTCTGGTGTTTGAAGTTTTTGCGGATTCAAACGAACAAAAAGTAAGCAAAAACTTAATCAACAATAATTGTTTCACGATACAAGCTTTAGTCATCCATGTTAAACGTGTATACCAAATTTCAAAGCAAATAGATCAACAATTGAAGAGTTCTCTCCTGCGGCCTCCTGTCTTGGCAGCATTACCAGAAGCCTACTACCAGGTTATTGTTATGTCACCCAATTTAAATAAATATACAAAATTTCAGCTCAATCGATAAACGATGGATCAAATTTATCTTGCAAGATTAAACTGACAAATAAGTAGACTAAGCATTGAGACAGATAAAAGCTAATAAAAGTTTGTAAAACAGCAGGAAAACTCAAGAAGAGCTAGCGATCGACTTCAGTATCTCTTCTCTCTACAAAAAGAATACTCAGGTACTTCAGGTAGAGAATTTTACTTTACCTATGCGGACAAGGAAGACTGAACGGAATCTGTTTGACGTCTCTCCCCATTGGCATTTGACCCTTAGTCGCCTCCTACGACATCCACGGGTGGAAACGGAGTGGTGCTATTCTAACCCGGCAACCACACGGGTATTGTCTGATGGTGCCAACGACTGACCAGGCTCAGCACGGCAACACGCGGGAGATAGACTATCATTTCCGTCGTCTGTAGTTAGATAGAGACAGGTATTCTGCGAGTGACTTGACTCCGGGGCCTTGCCGTGCTAAGCGAAGACGCGGTAAAGACTTGGTAAGGCCTATATCATCGTTTCTTAACCTTGGGTCGCGAGCCATATCGAGATGGGTCGCAGGACCCCGCGAGATTTTTTGATAAACAAACAGCAATCACTGCATTTCATTTGTTTTTAATGTTTGATTGGGTCGCGAGCTTCTAATATTTTTGAATTTTGGGTCACCAGGCAAAATCATATAGGCCAGTCACGCTGGCCTATATGATCCGCTGTCAAGCTGTTGTGCAGACTTAAAATCAGTGCATATAATCATTTAGTATCGCTTAAAGTCCGTAAAATCTAAAAGGGTCCACTCTGCTTTTAAATTACATATTTATAAACTATTGTACTTACCCATTTATTATTCTTTGATTTTACTATTATTATGATTATTATTTTATACATTTTTTTATTTTTTATTTTACTGTTATGACATTTTTCACATTTTTGTGATATGATTTTATTTTGACATGTTTTGAATTATTGATATTATTTTTATTAATTTATGCCTATTTCTATTGATTTATTAATAATTGTTTACAATTTGACGATCTGTTTGTGAATTACTTGTATCTTGTATCTGACATGTTAATTAGGTATAAAGTGATTTTCAAATAGAAAAAAAAGTAAAAAAAAAAACTTTTAAGTAAAACGGTTTTATTTTAGTCTAATCAATGTATTATAAAACCGTTTTACTTAAAAGTGTTTTTTTTAACTTTTTTTTTTCGAGTTTTTAGTTTTTTTTTAACTTTTTTTTTTCGAGTTTTTAGTTTTTTTTTAATTTATATAGTGCACTGTATTCTCCTTGCAAAGACCTTTCAATTGATACCCATATTGATGGGGTTATAAGAATTAGGCCATCCGCCATTTTGTAGCGGCGGCCATTTTGAATTTACAATGACAATGAATATACATTGTTGTATTGTCACCACAACTAAAAGCGCATACCAAATTTCAGATCAATCCGTCGCCGGCAAGAAGGTGCAATTTCAATTTCTAAATTTGAATCAACAAAGACCAAAGAATAAAGAAAGAATAAAGTCTAAAACAAACGGGGTAAGCTAAATAAAATCGTTTAATAAATGAATCTATCTATCTATCTATCTCTATAATTTACTGACTATGTTGACGGGACCTTGTGAAATGTTTAAACCAGTAGACTGGCACTCGCCGCGCGTCACGCTTTATTTAAGACGTTTTTTCCATGGAAAATTGATGCGAACTAACCCCCGCTACTTGAAATCTTGCCACGTTAAATTCCGGCGACTGTACTAGGTATTGCATATTTAAATCGGCGAGTGTTAATCCTATGCCCCAAAATCGGTTTTAAATCAGCGGCGTCCAACAGAAAATAATAACATGAATATGAAGGCTGGGGTCACGCAATAAGTTTCAATTTTGCGTACAACCTGGTAACAGTAGACCCGTGCTGGATTCTAAACATGATTACCTATTCTGTAAAATTGTTTTCAAAGCTAGTAAAAAAAAAAAGAAAAAGACAGAAATTTTTGTACCTCTTTTAAAAACAAGTGCAAGAATGTACATGTCTTGTTTCGTAACCTATCCTTTTCATTCATTGATGTGTTAGGAAACGTTAAAAATAATATTTTTAATATTTTTTCTTTATGACATTTCTTAATAATAATATTTCACAATAAATTAATTTAATTTCAATTCAGAATCTGATTTTATAATTTTCAAATGGATTTTTTAATCAATTTTGTTATAGTATACAGCAATTAATTAATTAATTATTATTCATTATTCACACGGGATGACTACCTGTCATTGTCTGACTGACGTATTTAGTTATACAATGACAGGTACATAGTGTATTTCGCGCGCATCTCTACTCGCGCCTTGTTGTGCTAAGCTGCTAAAGAAAGAAGAGCCTATTCGCGATATTTTTTACTAAGTATTTATCATTTTTATTTTAACTTTTATATTTTTTTTCATTTATGATATTTTATGCTCAAAAATCTTTACTGAATTAAAAAATCCTGTTTGTATTTGCGATAAAATGTCTGGAATTAATTTATGATTAAAGTCAGATCAGGCTTTTTGTACAGAAGGGCATCTTACGCAGAATTTTCCAAAAAAACGTTTTCATTGTACTGTTTAAAATTATGACAAAAGAATGAAGAGTCGATATTTACGCAATTATATTAAAATCGGTATCAAATATGGCCTGTGAACCTGTGATGCATTTCAACATTTTTTGTGATTTTTTAAACCTTTTGGTGAGACGACATAGCCAGACCATTATTTTGAGAGACCCACAAACTGGCACATTGGCAACAAATCAATTAATATTACGAACAAACTTCTGCAATAGCCACACCTCAAAAATATATTATCTATCAGGCTTTCTTACACTCGCATTTTTATGAAAGAATCATTTATTTTCTAAACATAAGTTAGTTACAAAAAAAAAATAAGTAAAATAGAATTGGCTCCATTCTTTTCTGCTAGGCGTACAAACATTACTTTAACTTTATATTGGTTTTTTAATGTTTTGTTTATACTTATGAGAAATAAATATCTTACTCCAAACCTTATATACATAATGACGACAAAAACGAGTTCAAATACACCAATTAACAGGAAAACAACGACATTATGACAGCCAACTCTGCCGCTGGCTGCGTCTTATTTCTTTTGCCGCTTCATTTGTGTTTTAAAGTCTTCGTGTATGTTTTCGAACAACCGCGACTGTGACGTAAGCGCTGCCGGTTTCGTTTTAGTCACGAAAAGGGAGCAAATATATCACAGCTGCGAATCGTCGCTGGACTTTGCCTAGATCTTGAATCTTCAACATACCTTGATGTGTTTCAGAACCGTGGGAAACATCTTTCAAGTTACGTCCATAAGGCTGTGGAATTTCCTTGACACTGAGGACTGAGTGGACGCTCACCTTCAGGTGTTCAGACTTTACAGCCAGTGCACGTTCCCTTGTCCAAAGATCAACGTCTCCAAAATATCCGATACAATAAGTCCCATGCATAACAAAAGAAGTTAAATATTCTGTACAGACTCATTATAACCAAGATCTTAATTATATATATTCTCACAGTACCGTGCAGAAGTTCCGGGTTCTCCATGGTGTGGTCTTTAGGCCAAAGCGCGAGCAGGGAGGACGTGAATGCGGTAGACGCTGAGCACGATCAGGCGAGGAACCACGTCCCAAGTCTGCCAAGAACTCCTGCTGATTTCCACGTATACCTCCGAAGGCACGCAGTGTCTGAAATGAAATTTCAAGGTCAAAGAACGTTGAGGTAAAGATGGAGTGTCTTTAGTTCGCTGCTTGTGCGTATTGCGCAATCATTAGGCCTGAACGGACGCGGCTTCGACTAAAGTTGAGTCCAGAATTAGGCGAACTAACTTGACAGCCGAAAATGTTGCCAGACATTGGAAAAATTAAATAGTGATAAGTTTATGTCGACATAAATATATCGATATAACCATGTGCTTTCTATAAATCTGTCCTATTTATATTTTATCAAGTAATTCGTCGAAACTTTCACACTCATACATATTTGCCAAATAGGGACAAACTATACAGTAATTTACCGCGGTTTAATATGCTCTGAAGGATATACGATTTTACTAACGAAAATTGATCCAAGTAAGTTGGTTTCGAATAATAATAACAAAATAATTATAAAAGCGGATATTTACGATCCTCTTTGGAATAAAATACAAAAATAATGCTGTTATTACAGCAGGCCAAAACAAAATGGTGGACTGGCTCAAAATGATGTTCGATGTAAAAGTAAAATAAAGTAATTTTATTGATTAAAAGACGTAATATACATCAAATAAACGCTGGCCATTGCACTAGACACAAGGTCTGTATCGCAAGTGCCAGATTAAAAAAGGGGTAGTAATTAAACCGACTTCTTTTTAATAGCATAATCGGCTACTGAAAAATCTAAGTTGCCTTCTAAATTACTAACTCAGCCGCAATCAACAGTAGTCTAAATAATGTCATCTTAGCCACTAATTATCTTCTATGTAAGCCACTTATAACTTGGCATCGTGTTTATTATTTAGCATCTAAATTTGTGACATGCATTCAAGCGGGAAACTTCTAAAATGTTATCATGTGGCACCAAAATAGTAATTGTATTAGCTTCTAATTTCATTAGTCATACCGTTTAAAATGTAATTCATCTTCCTTTTTTTTTGCAGTAGTGGGTTTTCTGTAGGGGTCGCAGTTCTAACCTAACCAATTTTTGGT
>BHDV01069810.1:220702-242778 GCA_005406045.1 Adoxophyes honmai | reverse complement strand
TTTTCCCGATGCTTAGTTATTAAATTAGAAGTTTGAGTATGCGGCCAAAAAAGAAAAATTGCGGCCAGGTTTATTATTTGCCTTAAAAAAGTCCTTAAAAGCTAAACAAAAACAGGGATAAAAACAAAATTAAGAAAATATGGTAAGGATATCACTAGTAATTGTGTGTGTGTGTGTGTGTGTGTTGGACGGTCGCTTACATATTTGCATGAATGCTTGCATGCTTGCTTGTATGCGTGCTTACATGCTTAGTTGCATAATTGGTCACTGCTGTGCTCGGTTGCATGCTCACTGTTGTTGCTTGCTTTCATGCTTGCTTGTATGTTTCCTTGTATGCTTGCTTGCACTTGCTTCTATGCTTGCATGCTTGCTTGATGCCTGCTTGCACGCTTAACTGCATTCTTCTTCGTACGCTGGCGTGCACACCTGCTTACTTCCGTACATTCCCATTTCCTTGTACAATTGCACGCTCGCTTGCATGCTCACTGTTGTGTTCGCTTCCATACTGGGTTGCATGCTTGCTTGTATGCTTTCTTGCGTGCGTGCTATCTTGCTTGTTTGCAAACCCACTTGCAAGCGTATTTTCATGCTCGCTTGCATACCCACTTACATGCTCTTTTTTATACTCGCTGCCATGCTCACTTGTTTGCTTGCTTACACGCCTGCTTGTTCACTAGCATGTCGGCTCGCATGCTCATTTTCATGTTCGGATTACACGCTCGCTTGCATGCTCACTTGCATACTCATTTGCGTGCTCACTTGCGTATTCACTTGCGTATTCACTTGCGTATTCACTTGCGTGCTCACTTGCGTGCTCACTTGCGCGTTCACTTGCGTGCTCACTTGCGCGTTCACTTGCGTGCTCACTTGCGTGCTCACTTGCGTGCTCACTTGCGCGTTCCCTTGCGTGCTCACTTGCGCGTTCACTTGCGTGCTCACTTGCGTGCTCACTTGCTTGTTCACTTGCGTGTTCACTTGCGTGCTCACTTGCGTGGTCACTTGCGTGTTCACTTGCGTGTTCACTTGCGTGCTCACTTGCGTGTTCACTTGCGTGCTCACTTGCGTGCTCACTTGCGTGGTCACTTGCGTGCTCACTTGCGTGGTCACTTGCGTGCTCACTTGCGTGGTCACTTGCGTGCTCACTTGCGTGCTCACTTGCGTGCTCACTTGCGTGCTCACTTGCGTGATCACTTGCGTGCTCACTTGCGTGCTCACTTGCGTGCTCACTTGCATGTTCACTTGCGTGCTCACTTGCGTGCTCACTTGCGTGTTCACTTGCGTGATCACTTGCGTGCTCCCTTGCGTGCTCAGTTGCATGCTCAGTTGCGTGCTCACTTGCGTGCTCACTTGCGTGCTCACTCGCGTGCTCACTTCTGTGCTCTTTTAGATGATCATTTCGAAGCTCTTTTGCGCATATGCTCATTCACATTGCCTACTAGTCACAAGTATCTTATAGTCACGAATGCCAGCTATTAAAAGCTTGGTAACGTTCGTCCACAACATGGGCGTGATCGAGCCAATTCAAAATGGCGCCCAGTCGGGAACTAAAACTCCCACCCCTTTTCCCAAATTAGGTCAAGGATTTAAAGTGCGTCATCTCATCGTTGTTACCAGACTAAATCCGTAAGACCTTTCGCCATGTTGTGGTGAAAAGAGGAACTAAATAATTTCTCATTTCACGTTACGTAAAACACGGCAATGGCGTCTCTCCGTCTTTTATCCCTATTGGCCATCTTAATCAACGTTTTTTATGTCATTAACCGACTTCAAAAAAAGGAGGAGGTTCTCAATTCGTCGGGATATTTTTTTTTTATCATTATTATTTTTTTTATTATTTTTTTTTATGTGTGTTCGCTGATTACTCGAAGACGCCTGGACCGATTTGGAAAATTTTTTTTTTGTTTGAAAGGGTATAGTTTCCAGGTGGTCCCATTGCCAGCATATCTTGATCTGATGATGGAATATGAGGGAAATCGAGGGCAACCCTCAAATTTTATTGGCACAGGTAATGTTTTTAGTACATTTTTCAAAGCTACACCAGTATTTACGTCTGGCAGTAAAAAAAAAATGACTGAGCTGATGATGGAAGGTCAACTCCTTAATGCTTAGGAGTTAAAGGATAATTCTTTCAATACTGAATGCACCTGAAGACTGGAAATTATAATTTCAGTAATAAGTGAGGCCTGCTGGTGATGGAAGGTCACCCTCATTATTAGACAAATGCTTTCAGTATAGCCCAAATTTGAAGTCGGTTTTTTTTTGTTTAAAATTATTTATCCAAGTATGATCAAAATTCAAGAGCCCTCGCCATGTTGCGGCATAGGATTGCCGAAGAAAACGGACAGTGGCGCCCCCGTAACTCTGAGTATTTTCATTATTTCATCGATCAGCTTCCATTAAGGAATACATTTTGGTATTTAGAAGGACATACATACATATTCACGCCTGTATTCCCAAATGGGGTAGGCAGAGCACACGAAACGCTCCATAGACAAAACCATGACTATTTCACTCGTGGCCACTTCTAGCATAATAAATTTATTTAGAAAGAATCGCAGAAAAAACCTTTTTAGAACTTTTTTGATATTGTAAAATATTTTCAATTTATGATTTTTAAGTGATTTTGCAGAAAAACTTTGTTGCAAGAAAATCCGTGTTTTATTTAACTCGATCTCCATTTTAACGATTACATTTTTCACCTCCTCCTAAGGCCCATGGTCCTACCTAATACCTATAGGACTAATGATAAAATAAGTTTGAATTTTACGTGAATGACACGAAGCATCAAATTCAAACGATCAAAATTTGGTACTGGGCCTTAGGAGGATAGGACATTGCCAAATGGAAGTTAAAAAACTGTTTGGCCGACAAAATGAAGAAAAACCGCTAAGTCTACTATAGTTTTTTTTTGCGACAAATCCGCCCTCGCTCGCTGTTTGGGCGGGCTTCAAACAAGTGTTGAACTTGGCACAGAACTGAACTTTGAGAGGGAAAGTCGTTTTCACTCTCGGCGCGCTCAATGAAAGCACGAAGCATTTTAATACATACATACATACATATTCTCACACCTTTATTCCCAAGAGGGGTAAGCAGAGCACATGAATTCAAAAATCCAGTGCCACGTTTAGTAAATAAAAGTTAGAACTAAAGGTTAGGTTACAAAAAATAATTGTAGAGTTCAAAAAAAATAAAAAAAACTCAAATAAAAATAAAAAAAGCAACATTAAAAAAATGTTACTCACCTCTGCGGCAACCGGGTCATCCGTCGAGAGAAGGAGCACATTCTGATACACTTCTGGACCGAACTTTTCACTTGATACTGGTACGAAATCTCGGAATACATCTGCATTTGCAGGGACTTTAACCTTTGAAGTTAGGGGTTTAAACTTTTGGCTGCTGGAGTCTGGACCGCTCTCGGCCGCGACCACCGGTGGAATGGAGCTGCAGACAAGCGCAGCAGGCGGCTGCCGTGGCAGTGGGCGTGGTCTCGGGTGGGCGTGCCCAACCCTCTCCAACCCCGGATTACCGGCAAGTCATAGGACCCCTGTAATGCCATTAAAGCTCAAACACACGCCCTGATGGGGTTTTTTGTAAAAGGATTTCTGATGAAAATGAAAAATAGCGCTTCATTGGAAATTTCCTATGTTTTCTTGTGGAGAAATTCACGATCCAAATTAATTACAAATCTTGTTTACTGTAAATCCGAGCTTAAGACCTTTTAATTAGCATCCATCGCTAATTTGTAAGCGCATAAAAATATCCACAAAACCCTTTCTTATTTTAACGAGAAAAAACAAATACTTATTTAAGAAATATACCCAGAGAATGTATTATGTACCTATACATAAATTATAGCTCTTTCCACCGGGGTAGTCAGGGACAACTTTGTTCCAACTTGCTATGATCCTGACAATGACATGTCTTTTTCGCTTCAGCCATATTTATTAATCTCATAACATGCTCATTGCCTTCATGTTCTCTGGCTCCCTGAACAAAACTTTAAATACTTAATACTCCTAAATCCCAAGTTTCCCTGTACAATCACAATTTAGAATATACATAACTAAAAAAAGATTATACTTAAGTTTGACCTTCGTAAATGTCATGATTTCCCTGATTCATAAGATCTTCATATCTTCAACATCCCCATGTGGTGTCGTCTCGGATGGTGTCGGTGTTGGAATATCACGTCTCTATCTGTTCCATGAATGTTCTAAGTGAAACTAAGGAAACACTGAGGAAGGCTACTAACCTGTCAACTATGGTACGAAATATGAAATAGACTATACCTGTACTTTTGAATTACAACACAGACAGCTTACAAGTGACGGCATAGTGCTGAATCTTATTATTATAAGCTCATATATCGTTCTAGATAGGTCGTGTGATGGTTCAAATGGCCCAAATTTTTTTCAACACGGGCCGTAGTAATTGATACTGCAGGGGTGGCCAACCAGTTCAGTCGATCGCGACTATTAGCCCAATCGATAAGGCAAAAAACTAGATTAAGTTTATTTAGGTTCTCATTTGATTAAACAAAAATCACTATTTAATATTGTTGTAAACTACGCTATTTCATTTAAGATTTTAAGCGGTAATAATGTAATTGGTAGATCGCAAATCGGTTCGTAAGTAGACAGTAGATCTTGGGATTCTTGAGTCTTATTAAGTTGGCCACCCCTGCGATATTGTAAAGTATTGTGATCTCCGCCTACTCAAATAGGGTATGCATGCAGGCCTGATAATTAGGTACTTATGTGCGTAAAAACTATACATGTAATAAAATAAGGAATGGTTTATTAATTAATAAGGATAAGGATTATTAATTACAGTGATCTGAATTTAAGTTTTGAAGTGTATTGCCAAAAATCAAGCGCATGGACGTAGTCAGGGGGGGGGTGGTTGGGGTTCAAACCCCCCCTGAAAAGTTCAGGCTCCCATACAACGATAGTGATTTTTAGGGTTCCGTACCCAAAGGGTAAAAACGGGACCCTATTACTGAGGCTTCGCTGTCTGTCTGTTCGTCCGTCCGTCCGTCTGTCTGTCACCAGGCTGTATCTCACGAACCGTGAGAGCTAGAGAGTTGAAATTTTCACAGATGATGTATTTCTGTTGCCGCTATAACAACAAATACTAAAATTAAAATAATTATAATAATTAAGGGGGCCTCCCATACAAAAAACGTGTTTTTTTTTTGCTATTTTGGATCTATTTAAATAACTGTAACAGGTAAATACTTGAAATGCTCCCAGAATATTTAATTAAATATTTACTTTAAAAGGAAATAATTAAAATAAAATAAAATTAGTATTTAAGGGGGGCTCCCATACAAAAAACGTGTTTTTCTTTTGCTATTTTGGATCTATTTAAATAGCTGTAACAGGTAAATACTTGAAATGCTCACAGAACATTTAATTAAATATTTACTTTAAAAGGAAATAATTAAAATAAAATAAAAATAGTAGTTAAGGGGGGCTCCCATACAAAAAACCTATTTTTTTGCAGTTTTTTTTTGCTGTTTTGGGTCTATTTAAGTAATTCTAACAGCTAAATACTTGAAATGCTCACAGAATGTTTAATTAAATATCTACTTTAAAAATAAATAATTGAATAAAAATAAAATGAGTATTTAAGGGGGGCTCCCATACAAAATTTCTGATTTTTTACAGTTTTTGGTACGGAACCCTTCGTGCGCGAGTCCGACTCGCACTTGGCCGGTTTATTTTTTCTGTCCAACTCGCACATGGCCAATTTTTTTTTTCGTCAACCCCCCCAAAACTAAATTCTGGCTACGCCCGTGATCAAGCGTGATAATAAATTTACTTAGGTATCCTTGATGTTCTCACGACGCGTCTAGGTTGACCCAGATTAGGAAGGACGCGACATAGACTTTCGCCTTCACCTAGTGAAAATAGGTCAACCTAGGCTTCCTCGGCGTTATCTGCCTTCCACATTTCCTTTCAACAGGTTTAGATTTAGAACCCGTGTGGTGTCGGGCTTAGAATAACACCTCTCCATTTCTTCCATGGATGTCGTAAGAGGCGACTAAGGACATAGGTCAAGGTATATTTTAGGCGACACGCTAGCAACCTGTCACTATTATACCTGCCATCTCAAAACCGAAAACTGTTATGCTAGAAGTGGCCACAAAACGTTTTGTCTATGTAGCGTTTTGTGTGCTCTGCCTACCCCGTTTAGGATTACAGGCGTGATTGTATGTATGTAGGTTTAGATAGAAAATGTAGCCGGAAAGTGTCCACAAATATTTTAAACCAGTGATCGGATACGCGTCTCAAAACAATCAATCTGTCAATTTCCGGTCACCCTGTATATCATTATTGCACTACAAATCGACAAATTACAGTACAAAGACAAAAGTGAGATCGCTGCCAGTTAACTTCTAAATATTTTTAAAAATAACGGAAACAATAGTTGAAAATAAACGAAATGTGAAATTAACCTTATTACACAACTAATTTTAAAGACTGTAAAACAAAATACATGAACATGACTGTACTACATATACATACATACATATTCTCACGCCTGTATTCCCAAGAGGGGTAGGCAGAGCACATGAATTCATAAATCCAGTGCCACGTTTAGCAATTCAGGGTAACCGGACGGTTAACCGTTATATTCATGATATAGGTACGTGACTGTACTATGAAACCAATTAATTCCTGACCCACCATAGAATCGAATTATATGTAGTTAACGTCAGTGACATTGCCTTGTTTGACAAAGGAAATCTTTATTAGGTAAGTAGGTAGGTACTTCTACTGCAGCGTTCTGCGGTGGATCGAAAATCAACTGTTTCGATTGTTAATGGATGTATGGAAATTACATTCTAATACGTGTCAGTAATACATAATATAATAAAATAAACATATAAAATAAGGTGCTTCTACTTAAACTTTGTACATAACGTACTGGTCAGTTAATTAAAGCTGGCACGTAAAACAGACGTACGCAATGCGTATATGCGTATACTACAGTAGTATCTGTGAACTAGCACGCGGCGTGACTTTGCACTGCGTACGTATCATGAAAAGTATCCCCGATTTGATCAAAATTATTAATTTTAAACATACTGTTTAGCGAAATTGCACAAGTGTGAGTACTATGAACGTGCCAGCTTTAGTTAACTGCCCTATAGGTACAACATACAACATTCGTTATTCTTTGTCGTATCGTAATGTCAGATAAAGTAAGATGGGATATACTTAGTATAATATACTTAGTACATACAAACAAAAACTATACATCAAACTTAATTCAACGCACTTTTTTGAATGTGCTTCCAATCGGTGGAATCGAAATTAATGCATGCACTTAAATAGTTCGGCCATTTCTCTAAACATTTTTCTGTAAAATTGCCAAAATTTAGTTTAATAACAAACATAATATTTTCATCGATTTCAAGGATCCAGACTGGGGATTAAAAAATCCTTTTAGCTATGTATGTCGGTCTCACAAGACTCCTTTTCTCGGGTAAGCATGGAGATATAACATAGAAAATTATACCGAATAAGTACCTACTAGGTAAAATTTAAAAGTCCTTTGAAGCAGAGAATAATGCAACCGTCTAGTTTGAGAAATCATAGATATAGCCCTTTATGTTGCATATTCCAATCACTTACAAAGGAAGAAAGGATCTAGATCTAAAAAGGACCTATAGAGTAGAAGGTAGAATTTCGATTTTCCTGCAATCAAAGCAATGTCGTATACTTAATAATATATGAAGGGAAAATCCGAAAATTAAAAAATTATACTTCTACTTCTTACCAACTAGAAGGTAGACAGAATTAAAACAAAACAAGAATAGGAATTTACAGAATCACTTCACAATACGATATTAAAAAAATGTTCACTAGAAAAGTTATAAAAATCAGTACTGCTTTTAAACTAGGAATCATAACAGGCAGGGCAGGATTTCCCGTGTGGTGTCGGGATTAGAATAACACCTCTCCATTTCTTCCGTGGATGTTGTAAGAAGCGGCTAAGGATATAGGTTTTGGTACATTTTAGGCGACAGGCTAGCAAAGTTACTATTATACCTGCCACCTTAAAACAAAAAAAAAATGCTAGAAATGCAAAAACATGAAATAGCCTTCGTTTTGTCAATGTAGCATTTTGTGTGCTCTGCCTACCCCGTTTGGGAATACAGGCGTGATTGTATGTATTATGTATGAAGGGCAGGATATTTTCGGGCTCTCAGGCTTCAGTGCTCAGCGCCGATTTAATCCGAGGCAGTAGGGCGACGGGAAACGGACAGTGGGCACAAAGAGGGGAGCTGAAAAGGAATAGATAGCATTCTGATGACCGGTGTACTTGTACCAATAAAACGGAGTGTCAAAGCCTAGACCAGCAAAAAGAGAAACTAAACGAAACTTAGATTAGGTTTTACAAAGTACCTGTTTAAATGAGATACTAATTCTGTACAAAATGGTCTAGTCTAGTTTATGATTATGATGTACCTAGCAATATGGTGAATGTTTTGGCTGGAGATGGCAGAGCTTTGACAGAAAAAAAAATAAAGATAGGAAAAACGAAAGGTGATGACAGGTGAAAATTGTAAAACTAAGCAGTAAAAGTTAGCTATCCGTACCAACATATAAATGTGAAACTGTGTTTGTTCGTTTGTTTGTTTGTTTGTCCGTCTTTCACGGCTAAACGGAGCGATGGATTGACGTGATTTTTTAGGTAGAGATAGTTTAGGGCATGGAGAGTGACATAGGCTACATTTTGTCTCTTCAAAACCCCCCATTTCCCTAAAGTAAGGAGTGGAAGTTTTCAATGTAGAAAGCTATAAAATTGGTATGTGTGCTATCTCTTCTGTGATACCCCGAATTTAACGCGAGCGGAGCCGCGGGCAAAAGCTAGTCTAATATAATTTAGGCTTAACACGCACTGCGGTTTTTAAAAAGCGGATCCGCAACCGCAAAAAATGTAACGTATGGCATCCGCTACA
The DNA here is from genome assembly GCA_005406045.1 of Adoxophyes honmai. Classification (NCBI taxonomy): domain Eukaryota; kingdom Metazoa; phylum Arthropoda; class Insecta; order Lepidoptera; family Tortricidae; genus Adoxophyes; species Adoxophyes honmai. The sequence continues at coordinate 233,804 of BHDV01069810.1, read as the reverse complement.
AGCGCACGCACTTGCGGTTTTTTCCAGTGACTGATTTTAAAAACGCAACTTGCTACATTTCGATTTGCGGTCTGCAACCGCGCGTTTTTATGTATCCCATACATCGTGTATGGCAGCGCCCGCACTGCGGTTCGTAAAAAGCGGTTTTTTCGTCAGTTCGGCTCAGACAGCGGTGCAGTGAGGTGTGTGTCGTGCGATGAATAATGTCGTCGGATTATGTTATTCGCAATAATTTATTAAAACTACCTACTAATTGACATCCTGTAGTACCTAGTTAAAAAATATCTTTGTTTTCTCGTACTTAACTGTACATTTTACAAAAAAATCCCCTCAAATATCTTTGATCAGTTAGACGATGCACCCAGTAGGTAGGTACTTATGTTGGGGAAGACGTTTTCTATTTTTCTTTTATTTCTTAAAACTAAGGCCACAACACATCCTGCTCTGACGGAATCCATTGTCATACTGAACGTGAAATCCGCGAAAACGCAACCGCAGTGCGAGTGCCTCCGCGGTTCGGCGGTTTCCGCCAAACCGCAACCGCAAGAAAAAATCCGCAGTGCGTGTTAAGCCTTAAACGAAGAAAGAATAAAAAGTTGTTAACAAGATTAGTGTGTCTATACAAGAGCTGGGACAATTTAATAAAGACAACAGTACCTTGCACAAAGCAGCAGTCTCTTAAGTAAAAGAGAAGATCTTTCATAACACTGTTTTAAAATTAAATAAAGTCCGAAAGATACTTCCACCTCGCCAACAAAGAGTATTTGACGCTCAGGAAAAACAAAAGCCAGTCGACCAGTTTTTAATTTAGTTCTTTATTTATTGTGAGCGGACACTCACGCACAATGGAGGTTAGTCACGTCACATATTTATTTGACTGTTGTTTATACCATTAAGTTTATTCACAGAAGCAAGTACAAAAAACTAATTAAATGCGACATAAAATACAAAACTTAATTATCTGAATCAGCTTAAACACTTTCTATCCTAAAATAATCAAGTTTGTCAAAGAGTTATGATTATGAATTACTTAAATAGGACCTTGAATTGTTTACATACATTACACCTGTATTCCCAAACGAAGTAGGCAGAACACACGAAACGCTACATAGGCAAATTCATGACTATTTCACGTTTCGTGGCCACTTCTATCATGTATTTTTTAAGGTTTTGACTTGGCAGGCACAATAATAGTGACAGGTTGCTAGCCTGCCGCCAGAAATATACCTTAACCTTATTCCTTAGTCGACTCTTACGACACCCACGGGAAGTAAGGGGAGGTTCTATTCACTACAAACATACAAAAATACAAACAAACAAATCTTCCCTCTTTATAATATTAGTGTAGATGAATAACTGTTATTATAAGACCAATGCCAAAATGACAAAAGGGAATTGGCACTGTTGATCTTGGGCAGTCAATTTTATTTCATTACATATAAAAGTTTTTATTTCCAAAGTGACTAATTTATTGATCAGAATCATAAGCACAAAATAAGGATAGTAATAGTAACATTACAATTATATTCATTTAAAATAGAACTACTTAGGTAATACACTAATACACTATACTATAAAGCACTTTAAATTAAACTAAACAAAACTTTCTAATTTTATATAAAATTTGTTTATTAAAACCTATAAAGTCATCACAAAGAATTTGGCTGTTCCCTAAAATTTTTCCTATTATTCCCGATCGCTCAGACTCACACTCATACTCATTACCAAACAAATTAAAGCATAGTTCTAAAACCTGTGTTTTAATGTAAGTAATCCTATTTCGTTACATTTCCATTTAATACCCTGGACCGTTCCCATGCATTTGTAATGCATAAATCAAACAAGCTAAAATTGGACGCGTAAATCTGATATCGCTCAAATTGAAATACTCTTAAATGAGTCCCAGTAATAACGTTCAACAGGCTTCCAGCGAATAAAAGGGTGCACCGTTGCTAGGCAACCAGGCATTGCCCGGGCTAGACTTCCTGGAAAATCCAGGGCTCGTGCTCCAAATGCAAAAACATAGATATATACTTACACAACACGGCAACACGCGAGAGATAGTCTATCTGTTCTTTTCTACCGTCTCTGGTTAGACAATGACAGGTAGAGTCACCTTGCTAGCCTGAGCTGGGTGTTTGTCTGGGTTGGTGATACCATTGCACACAACAAGATGTGAGGTCAAGATAATTTGCAAGGGGTTGAGCTAGCAATATACCTGAGTGAATATTGCGTTGAATTTAGTAATTGAAATCGCAGTCAGTGCCACATGCGACATATTGATACGAATGTTTCGAAGACGTCTGTTTTGTAATGTACGAGACAAATTAAGCTATGGTAGGTGTTTAATTTTGTTTTATAAATGCTCATTGGAATTTTAGGATAGTATTATAAGAGATCCCGTGTGGTGTCGGGTCTAGATTAGCACCTCTCCATTTCTTCCGTGGATGTCGTAAGAGGCGACTAAGGAAACAGGTATAGGTATGCTTTAGGCGACAGGCTAATAACCTGTCACTGTTCTACCTCTTCCATCTTCGCAAACCTAAAACAATGCTAGAAGTGGCTTTGGAGCGTGATATAGTTATAATCATGGTTTAAATTTGTCTATGTCACGTTTTGTGTGCTCTGCCTACCCCATTTGGGAACACAGGCGTGATTGTATGTATGTATTATAAGAGATTAGTTTCCATGGGGTTTGTTAACTATATGTAGGTGTTTTGTGTTAGGTGTTTGTTCTTCAACACCTTGTCTGTATCAGTTCTATATTTTATAATAATGGACACTTATTTGGGATTTGAAACTGGACTGTTCTTCATTGCTTTATTCATATTAAATTTCGCGAGGATTCTAATTAGAGTGTTGGTTTTTGACTAATATTTTTTTATTGTTAATCGAATTAACAAAATAAGTTGCATCTTAATAGACCTTAATATCTAGTTAGCCAATGGAAACGTTAAATCAAAAATTATACCATAAATTCCTAGAGCTAATAAGTAATAATGTGAAATTAATCGACTTTCCTCCATTAGTTCTCTTTAATTAGAGCTCTTTTGAAAAGCTGCTACTTCCTTCCACCGGGGAAGGCGGCTGCAACCTTTAGTTCCTTTTTCATATCGAATTCCTGCGACACTAATCGAACTACGTGCCTTTTTTATGTTACCGGCAATGTGCGAAATCCGGTATTTACAATTAATAAGTAATTTAAAGAATACTTAAGACAGTTAGATGATGAAATATTGATTTAAGTAAATCATACTCTATACTCCGTTCATACAGGGTGCCTATGAGCTCGGGGCTTTAAATTTAGGTATCGATTTAACTCCTTAAACTAAACTTCTTTTGTTCTACGACTTTGAAAATTACTTCCAATTTATCGAGTTATAATTGATCAAACTTTGTTTGTGAAATCAGTGTATTGCGACTTTAGCGACAGTTTCACTAATGCCTCTCTTGGTACATGGTTTCAGAAGTGTCACTTTTGATTACACAGACGATGACAAACTCAGTAAACGCTGTACATTGAAAATTCCATTTACTTTGTATGAAATCTTAAAAAAATATATTTTTTTCAAAGTGGTAGAACAAAAGAAGTTCCGTTCGAGGAGTTAAGTCGATACCTGCATTTAAAGCCCCGAGCTCATAGGCACCCTGTATAACTTTTAGCGGTCTAATTCTGACACATTTTTATGTATACCCAGGGCGTAATCGCAAATGATGATACCGTTTGTATTTAGAACATTATAACAAACAGTGACAAGTGTTATTGCATTATACATTATTACTTTTACCTTTTGGTTTTAGAGAAATATTATTTTTCCGTTAAAATTTCATATCTTAAAATAAACACAGTATAGACCTATCTCTTTATTTACATTCTAACGAACCTGCTCTAAATATGCCATACAACGTCTAAGAATTTTATACATCACTCTGTCAAAGTAACTACATTTGATAAACTATGTAATGAAAGGACAATAAAGTCCATAACCTTTCGAAAATGCACTGTCTACACGCCCCCGTTGTTTTTTTCACGGATAATTCGAGACTTACTTGTGTGGTGCCGGGTTAGAATAGCACCTCCCCCTTTCTTCCCGTGGGTGTCGTAAGAGTCGACTCTGGGAAAGGGTTAGTGTATTGTGAGCGATGGGCTAGCAACCTGTCACTGCAATATCACGTTTAACCATCTTGTTACCCTGAAATCGCTAAACGTGGCACTGGATTTTTGAATTCATGTGCTCTGCCTACCCCTCTTGGCAATACAGGCGCATATGTATGTAATTCGACACTTGAGCCATTATGGTTTCTTCCTATTCGTGATTCTGCGCAATTTTCAAATACAGCTGCGGAAAATATTGTGAAACAATAATGGCATAAGTTTCGATAATCCTTTTTCACAATGCCAGTAACACCTACAGTTTCTGAGTGATATAGATTTAATAACCTCATTCAATGGCCCCTGATTGCTTACGCCGTCTGGTTGCGCATTATCGAAGCGTTAATAATTTTAGTGCAGACAATATTAATTAACAAGACGTAAGGTAAACGTACCAATGCTCGACGCCTCAACGCCCAGTAGATGACACCCCTCTGTCACCTGTCTTCCTATGACATAAGGTTGCAAGTGCCATGTGTTGGGTCAGTGTCGAGCACAGGGACGTTTACCTTATTTCTTGATTTGTCCCTACGTGATTGAATCAGAAATGAGATCATAAGTCAGAGAGTAAGTCACCGATATAGCCCACTAAATAGATTAGCCAATTGAAGTGGCAACGGGCAGGCCACATTGAAGAGCAGATGGCCGGTAGGGTTGAAAAGTGTTCGGTTGGAGACCATGTCCCCTTAGCATGGTAGGGCGCGAGTAGAGATACGCGCGAGATAAACTATACCTGCCACTGTCTAACTAGAGACGTCAGAAAGTGACAGGTACACAATCCCGCACGCGGCGCGACTAGAGCATGTTGCCGTGCTTAGCCTACATGGACCTTATAAAGCAGGGGTGGCCAACTTGATAGGACCCAAGATCTGTTTACTAACGACACCCTGTGCGATCTACCAATTACAAACTTATTGGATGCAGTTGGGGATTACGTTGCGTCGTCTGGTCTACATATTTATATTTTTTGCCTTGCCTCGATCGACTGGCCTAAAAGTCGCGATCGACCTGTTGGCCACCCCTGTTATAAAGGTTGCTGAAAGACGCTGTATGCAGGTCCCTTCCAAGTTCCAACCGGTACGTGTGGAAGTCCAATGGGGAGGCTAATGTTCGACAGTGGACGTACTATAAAATACAAAATAGCAATTGACTGGTGTCATAAATAAACACGAACTATCCCGAGAGAAGCCTAAGACATGTTACGCTTTTTTTTTGTTTTTCGGCTCAGCACAGGCTCGTCTCGAGCCAATTGGTTTTTTAAGCTGAGCAACGATTGGCTTCTTTGTAACCTGACGCAGGGTAAAGAATGAATTCAAAGGCCTTACATTAATTTATATTAATTTATTTATCAAAATTGTTTCAATTAGTCTTATTAGAAGTTAGTCTAGTCTTATTTGTATTTATGTCGTGATTTATTTTCTCTTTAGTATGAATATCCACTATTTTATAATACAGTACTAACTATCTAAATATATAAAAGGAGAAACTGACTGACTGACTGACTGACAGATCGACGCACAGGCTAAACCGCTAAACGTAGGCACTTTAAATTTGGAAGGGACGTAGCTTAGGTACCGTAGAAGTGCACTAAGAAAGGAATTCCCGAAATTCCCACGGGAACGGGAATTAGCGGGAAAATCCCGTTGTACGAAAAATCTAAACCGCTTAAGTTAGGCGCTTAAAATTTGGCATGCAGGTAAAATGGAAATAGTCGAAGGGATGAGGAGTGATTGACATAGGCTACTTTTTGTCTTTTTATAATCCATCACTTCTCTAAAATGAGGGTTTGTAAAGTATTTATGGAGCGTTCCGCAGTTTATCAATGTTTTCTATATAGCTTATGCCTAGAATCTCTTTATCCTATTCCCAAATTGAAAGACATATACAATTTACATGTCGTATTCAAATAATTCTGAGATCTTTTCTGTGTCATTCCGAATTTAATGCGAGCGAAGCCGCGGGCAAAAGCTAGTTAAACATAATTTTGTATCACCAATGATTTTACCCTGCTTATTGCAACATAGACTTATTAACATTGGAACGAGAATACCTCGCGTGGAGTCAGTGAGGCGAAAGTACTTTGTGCCGATATCGAACAGCTTAGGCGTCCGACGTCAAACAGCGGCACGTCGCCGTCACTGAAGCGGCATGACGTGCCGGGTCACGTTACGACGTCCGGCAGTAGCGTAGCTATGGGGACGGCGGCCCGCCCTTCAGTAGTCGTCAATGAAAAATTATAAAAAACTAAAAAAACACTGTCGGTACATAAACATGAATTCTAATTGATTCCTGTGTGGTGTCGGGATAGAATAACACCTCTCCATTTCTTCCGTGGTTGTTTTAAGAGGCAACTAAGAAAAATGGGTTTAGGTAAGTATACTTAAGGCGACAGGCTAGCAACCTGTCACTATTATACCTCTTCCACCTGTTAACAAATCAAAATTTAAGCTAGAAGTGCGAAGCGTGAAATAGTCAAAATCATGGTTTTGTCTATGTCACGTTTCGTGTGCTCTACCTACCCCATTTGGGAAAATAGGCGTGATTGTATGTGTGTATAATAGATTTGGGGGGGGGGGGGTTAACACCTGCACTACATGATGACGAAAACCCACATAGGAAATCTTGGTCAACAATTTCAAGTTAAGCTTTTTTAGGCATTCCCTACGTCATATCAAAAATTCAGCCTTCTCGGTTCATTTGCATTACCAAATGTACCTATATAATTCCTGCACTAACAACGTCGTAGCGTTTTGTTGTGTTAGAGGCTTGCCATTATACGGAAGCGACGCCGCGCCGTGATCTCGTTGTTACTGAGTATAATTTACTGGTTAATTTACTGGAGGAGGTCAATTCCGCAGCTTCGGTACGCTTCACCGGCGAGAGACCGTGAAAGGACAACAAGCAGGTACTTAACATTTTTACGCCTGTCGCTGTGGTTGTATATCATTAACATTATCATATCAGAAGAAAAAATATTTGAAAGACTTCTAAGAACCGAATTTCTCTTCATTACCACTTTCCAGAAGATTTTTCATTTAGCTAAAACTTGAAATGTGACGTCATACTTAATGTCCGTTTGCTGTGAAAATGTGTCTATGATTTTTATACATCGGACAAAATCACGGAGGAAAAATCTTACATTCGTGACAGTTTACGTGAGTCTTAAGTATTAAGTATGTAGCGCAAAGTGTTCTATTTTTAATGCTATCGGAAAACTTTGTATTTATTATACTATGTATATTTGGAGTTATTTTGACATTTGTGTTGTATGTGTGGGCTAAATAAATAAAACTGTAGTTAATGCACTTAAAACTTATCTACATTCGCACAAAACAAAGTAAGACATACATAATATAATATGACAAATATGACAGCGAAATCTTCAGAATAAAATCTTAATTAAAACTTACACCAGCAACCGCCAAAAAATTCTGTTTCTGACAATGTAATGCCAGTAAAATCGTATGTATAAACAGGTTTACTAAAGCTTGATGCATTCATAACTGCTGTATTGATGGCCAGTACAGTAGGTATTGACAAGCTTTGACATGTTCCGAATTAATTTGTTCCCGGGATTCTATCAATAGCAATGGCGGCGCTGCTTCAAAGGGTTGCCCGCAGCTACATAGGGTTGCCACCGTGTAAAAACATTATACAGCCTGATTTAAAACTTTTACACCGCTGGCTAACTGGCTAGAGGTCCCGGGCTCGACTCGGTCGAGGCAGTTCTGTGTGAGGAACACGAGTATTTGCTCTCAAGTGTTTATTTTGTTAATACATAGTAGTCATAGTATAATACGAGTACAAAGTGGCTTCCCGCTGTCTGACTCTATGTTTGGTTAGATCTTTAAAATTACGCAAAAAAAAAAGTTTTTTTAAAAGATAGAATAATTCATCAGGAAGGTTTGTATTTATAATACTTATATGATACTAGCTTTCTGCCCGCGGCTCCGCCCGCGTGGAACTTGGTTATATTGCGGTATAAAGCACAACTATAAGAAAACTTCTCGTTTCAAACGACACACGGCGCCATCGATCTATCATCTATCGATCGGTTATCGATTGATATCGATCTATCATCGATCGATATCGATCTATCAAGCAAACTATATTTTTGTTTTCCTTCGGGAACTTCAATTTTTTCCGGGATAAAAAGTAGCCTATGTCACTCTCCGTGCCCTAAACTATCTCTACCTAAAAAATCACGTCAATCCATAGCTCCGTTTAGCCGTGAAAGACGGACAAACAAACAAACAAACAAACAAACACACTTTCACATTTATATATTGGTACGGATATCAGAGAATAGTGTTTGTCTAAACAAACTTTGAGGTTTCTCATGTAATGTCGTAATTCTGTGGTATATTTAAGTACTTATTCAAAATTGCGCCTGTGCGATGCCGGGGTATTTTTTGCTGCCGTGCTGTGTCGGTCTTAGAATAACACCTCTCCATTTCTTCCGTGAATGTCGTAAGAAGCGACTAAGGATTAGCGTTAGGCGACAAACTAGCATCCTGTCACTATTGTACCTATCAACTTAAAACGCAAAAAAAATGCTAAAATTGGCTGCGGAACGTGAAATAGTCATACTTTTAATTCTGTGACATTTTCTAATGCTCTGCCTACCCTATTTAGGAATACAGGTGCGATGCGTGATGTATGTATATGTTTACGAATCTTTTTTGTTATTTATTGCACTGAAAGAAAGTTTATTCCGTTGAACTTTGCGTTTAAGTATCAGTCTCTCCCTAAGTAAACAACATTTCACAAAATATGTACCTACTAAGTATTTCGCGTCGAATCTACCTCGTAAAACAGTAATTTAAACCTCAATACATAAATTTATCGATATTATAAATCGAATACCCGTGTGGTGTCGGGTTAGAATAGCACCTCCCCCTTTCTTCCCGTGGGTGTCGTAAGAGTCGACTCTGGGAAAGGGTTGGTGTATTGTGGGCGATGGGCTAGCAACCTGTCACCACAATATCACGTTTGACCATCTGGTTACCCTCAATTTGCTAAACGTGGTACTGGATTTTTGAATCCATGTGCTCTGCCTACCCCTCACGGGAATACAGGCTTGAGAATATGTATGTATTATCGAACAGCGATTAGAAAGGGATTCGAGAGTACCGTTAGCACAATTGTACTTATTAAAAGATTAAATATAATTATATATTTATGTTTACGCGGGACTTAATCACGGTATTTTTTAATTACCTCTCGACGTTTCGGCCGCGTTACAGCGACCGTGGTCACGAGTTGACTGAAGCGGAGCTCGACGTTTGTTTGGCAGCCCGGGTCCTTCGAACTACCCGCACTTGATTTTCATCAGTAACGGCTCCCCGAACTACCCGCTTTTCACCGATATTGTCCACCGTTCCTCTATTACACCGACACACAACACTAACAATGTCAGACGCTCGCACCGAATGTTCGTCTCTAGGCTGACACTTATTAATAACCGGATTCCATGAAGACGAAAGCTTAACCTTTTGACCGCCAAGGCGCGAAGTGAAACGCTGTGCTCCTAACGCCAAAGACGTGAGTCGGCTCTTAGATAATGCTTGTTTTTTTTCGAATGGTGATGTATTATTTTATTTAAATTAGGTATAAAATAACTTACACTACCTATAAATAAAATAAACCTAGAAAAAATGTTGCAGCATTTTATATTTCAGTTCTTTCGCAATAACTTCGACGCACCATTTAACGTCGTGGCGTCACGGGCACTGACTTGCGATGACGTGATATGGCGTCTTTGGCGGTCAAAAGGTTAAAACCATCCCCTCGGTTAAAATTTTTTATGCTTTTTAATTTCAACCGCTTCACGCACTATTCGCGAGTAATAATGGCGTTCTGTAGAGAGGATTCTGGGATTATGAAGCTCGATCCAATGGTTTGGTCCAGACTCCAACAAGTGCTCAGCTATGGCAGATTTGTTTATTTGGCGATTTTTAACAGCTGCAATATGTTCTTTGACTCTTTCAGCTATAGTCCGCTTTGTCTGGCCAATATAGGAACTACCACAACTACAATCAACCTTATAAACACCCGGTGTTTGGTAGGGAATAACATCCTTCGGCGTACGCATATACCTCGCGACTTTGGACAAGGGCGTGTATACTACTTTAATGGAAAACTTCCGTAAAAGGTCCCCAATTTTGTCAGTCACTCCTTTCACATAAGGCATATACGCGGGCTGTCTAGCCACGTCAGGACACTTCCTACCGCTTTTTCTTCTGGGCTGCCACTTTTTCACCACATATCCGTTGCGTTTAAGTACCTCCTGAACATGCTTTAATTCATCTTCTAAAAATTCAGGGTCACACAGGTCATACGCTCTGTTCTGTAACGAAGTTACAACGGATTGCAGATGTCTAGGATGGTGATGTGATGACGCATTTAAATATCTATCCGTGTGTGTCGGTTTCCTGTAAACAGTGTGTGTCAAGGAACCGTCCATTCTCGCCATTACTTTGACATCGAGGAAAGCAAGTGTGTGGCAGTGTTGCCAACTTAGTGGATTTACCACTAAATCTAGTGGTTTTGGCACCCCAGTTAGTGGTGTAAATTTGCATTTAGTGGCTGGGGGTTTTTTTTAGTGGATTTTATCAGAGGATTTTTATCTTAAATTGCTTACGCAATTTTTCATTGAGACACATTTTTACGCTAGAAGATACCTTTTCATTCCATAATCGATGAAAATATTTTAGTGGGAAATTTAGTGGTTTTCAGATTTTGAACAGTTTAGTGGTTTTCTGGTGGTTTTGGAAGAAAATCTGGTGGGGAGCTAGACTAACCGTTGGCAACACTGGTGTGTGGTCCACCTCCACTTCAGACGTAAACTTAATCTTCACATGTATAGAATTTAGGTATGCCAGAAACTGCTCCACTTCAGGTTTCCCACCTTTCATAATACAGAAGACATCGTCGACATATCGTTTCCACAATTTCACATTCCACGATTGCAGATCTATCGACGCCTCGAAATGCTCCATCCATATATTGGCCATTACTGGTGCCACAGGACTTCCCATGGCCACGCCATCTATCTGGATATAGTGCTGCTCTTTGTACAGAAAGTAACTCCCTTCCAAGCAGTTCCTAAGTAAAACCATGTAAGATTCCGGCATGTCATTGTCACTTAGCTTTCCCCGTATCACGTCACAGCATTCTTTAAGAGGAACATTGGTAAAAAGTGAAGAAACATCAAAACTCACCATTACGTCTCCTGGTTCCAACTTAAAGCCCTTGAGTATAAAAATACCGTGATTAAGTCCCGCGTAAACATAAATATGTGTGAGAATCACGAAAGTTTAAAACAGTATTTAAATATAATTATAAACCAATATTTGATATCTTTATAAGTGCAGACCCTTATAGATAATAGAATTAAAAGCTGAATATGATTTGCATATTTAAACTCTATTCTCGGTAAATACTGTATTTTTTTTTTATAAAAAATTGTAATATCATATCTGACAAATTTGTCACTAACCACATTATTTCGCTTTATTAAATTGCCGTAGCTGTTCAAAAATACATGAATAAAGAAATATTTAAAATACTTTTAAAATGCTACAGGTTTAAGAAAGTAACTCTATTTGATCTGAAGTATTATCTCTTAATGCTATCGGAAATCAATAGAAAAACGCTACTTAATTTGATATTTTTTCCATGCTTTAGAAATTCATTGTACCAAAATAACAATTTACTTTATCTGTACCTATACTCTACCACTGACAATGTCATATCATGCATTTAGTTAAAAAATGACATATGTGCTCAATCCCTTTCTAATCGCGGTTTGATAATAATATATGTACATGTATAAATCGAATATCGATATTAAACGCCGTATTGCTTATTTCACAACCATCCTCTCGGATCACCCCGTGTATAGACGTTGGTCGCCCCACCGAAAGCTAATTTGCTTTTGTGCGTAGGGTCCTAGGCTTATTTAGGTCTGCTACATGCGCTAGTTTCTATCTAGATTAAATCGGCTACATCAAATTGCTTTTGACTGTTTAACCGTGAAAATCAAAAATAATTTTATTTTGATAGCTTCCACTTGGACGTACACTCTGTTTATTTTAAAATGAGAAAAACGGTCAAATCGTCACATATTTTTAAGTAAACTTAAAGTAGGTACCTATCGCCGCAAGTTTTTATGATGATGGAATTCAAAACATTTTTATTTGAGAGCAATAGTAGGTACCTAAGTGCATTTGCATTGATAATTTGAAGTTTTATCTTTGGATTCCATCTTAAAATAAATAAAATATAGTTTTAGAAGAAAGGACAGGAGCGTATCCCTTCGAAATAAAATGAGCTGTGGCAAAAGTTTGTGACTTATGTATGTCACTTCAATAAAATTACGCGTGAGTTGTGGGTTGGATAAGGTTGGATCGTTTTTGCTACACTACTTACGTCCACTTGAATATGATTAAAAGAAGGTCAAGTATGAATAGATAGAATACTTACTACTTACTTACTTTTACAAAACGAGAAAATAAACCTTTTTCATAATATTTTTTTATCGACACCATCATCGCCTCGTCATTTCTTCCGTGCATGTCGTAAGACCCGACTAAAGGATACTAGGTTACGGTTATGTGTTAGGGCTCGTACACAAATCCATTACAATTATAGCTCTTTTATTTAGCATAACACCTAAAAATATGCTTAAAGTGCCCACGTAACGCGTAGCAATATCATGGTCTAGTCCAGTGATTCCCAAAGTGGTCCAGGTGGACCCCTAGGGGTCCACGAAACAGTTGCTGGGGGTCTACGTAGGCGTGAACAAAAAATGGGGGTCCATAAGATGTTGATGGGGGTCCACGAAAATTTATCTGCTTTTGATAGTAAAGAGCAATAATGTAAGCATAGTTTTTACAAGGGCTTACCTACATTGTTTTAATTACCTAACTAAGCAGATAATATTTG
>BHDV01069810.1:186572-202865 GCA_005406045.1 Adoxophyes honmai | reverse complement strand
ATACAAACACTTACAGATAAATATTTTAAATAACTACGAGAGAAAATTTTATGACCGCCCTGTTGAAAAGCCCGCCAAAAAGTCTCAAAGTGTCATGTTGTGTTGTGATAGTGAGAAGATGCACAAAAATATCGATATTCCCAAATAACAAAAAAATAATAATAATATTAGAACTATTTTGTAGCGTGATACGATTTAGAAATTATTCAAAAGTAATGTAAAAAAACTGTAATATATATCACAATCTAAGCCCAAAATTGAAAAAAAAAAAAAAAAGAAAAGGGACAGAAATAATCGTTTTGTCTATCGATACATTCGATTGAGTTGGCTCTAGATGGGTACATCACTTTAAACATTATTTTTGGTGCGACAGACGGACGCCGGGAGACATTTGTATTGTAAAAAATTGTTAAAAATTCCGATTAGAACGATTACACCATGGCGTCGTTAGATTTATTAACGCCGCATATTTCTAAGGTCAAGTTGCCTGGTGCCCAGCAACTGATCTATAAAGATGAATGCGTTTATTCCTTCGACAATCCAGTGAGTTGCAATTTTTTTATAACCTCATCTTTGTTTTTGTCTGGTCGTGCTTTTATAGGTTTTGATAATGTAAAATATTACTTAAATTTAGATCTTTTACACATAATAAGAGTTAGAACAATGTCCAATGGTTTCTTAGTTACAATTTATTATTACAATACAGGGTACAGCAAACCTAAGTTTTCGCAAACTAGGCAGGTGCTATTGCATTGTCTTTAAAGTATTTCGTGTTTATAAAGTTTTTAACAGCCTGATAAACATTAGCGACTACATTGAACAACGACGTTCTCATACCATTCATGGAGTACGAGCAGAATATTAGAGACAAGAATGTGTCAAACATGACTGGACTCCAAAATAATATGTTATACAGCAATTCTCTGTTCACGTATGTTTTCACGTTACTGCTTTTAACGTCCATTGTATGAATCCTAGTTAATATAATTGTGGAAATTGTTATTGGGACAAAGAAACTGACTACAGCCACTAAGAACATGTAGAAAAGCATGTTTTTTGTTTCCATGTAGCAGATTTTCACACAATTTTCATTCGATTTTGGTTTCCGTTGCAAAGGTGAACTTGTGACGTTGATATTGAAATTAGTGAAATTGTAGATTATTTTATACACATTTTGTATTACTGAATTTACTTCTGTTGAATTGTCTTTACTTCCAATATTTTCATATGACTTTATGTACTCCTTTGAAGGGATGTATTTTCTCAGCTCTGAAGTGTAGTTGGACTCCATTTCTTGGCATGTACTGTTACTTAGGTCCATTACAGTCATGCAGGTATCTCTGGTACTTTGAAAGTGTCTTGTCATCATCATCTCTCTCACGCCCATGGGGTACATAAAGAGTGCAAGCAGGACAGGAATAATCCACTGTAACACAATCAGAATTGTAGAAAAATGTTTTTTCCAAAAACTGTGAATCTTAACTCTTGTATCTCTCAACTCTCTTGCCTCCTGTACAATTTCATGAACAGCATTTTCTTCTTCTTGTCTTTTCGCCTCCTTTATCATTTTATAATGCAAATAGTTATCTATGATCAGACTTAGAAAACTATTAACCAGAGACACTACAAATGGTCCGTAACTCATTATGACAGTCCAAATTCCACATGAAGTACCTTTATGTTCACTTAAGAAGTTAGCGGTCCTCTCTTCTACCTCAAACATGTTCACATTCAAAGGATTTAAATTATGAGCAGCTCGAATAACAAATGCTATTCCTATACTCGTCAGAATTAAATTTTCAGACAGCAACATAGTCGTAAACTTGTTACTTCCTTTCACAATTCTCGTTAGATTCAACAAACTCAAAGAAAAACCACTTAGAATTAAAAAAGTGCCTAAGTACAAGTCAGTTGACTGGTACATTGTTGCCTGGTACATAGTTTGCAGTGAAATGGGGACCCACATTGTTAGATGTTAGGTTTGTAGTGATATGTTATCAACATGGAAATTATAGGGGCTTGAAAGTGTACACATTGAACTTAACTGTTACTGTTTTTTATGGAATGATAAAGGCATTAATACATAGCCTTTTTTTCTATAGATTTGTGTACAGAATGAAACAGATATTTGCAGATAAAGGTATTGTGCAGGAAGTATTGCTGAACATTAGTGAACATCCTTAATTATGATGTTATATTTTTATAATTTCAGTTTATGTAACTAAGAAAGCTGTTATGTTTATTAAATACTATTATTTCAATTTCAACATAAGACTTCTGTGGTAAAACTAATTCAAAAACATACTTTACGCTACTGTAATAAAGTCCATTTTGGGTTTAAGATTTGTGATGCTGACATACAAACGCATCAATTACTAAGTCAGTTAGATTGCTGCATTTCCAGAGATAGTTAGTTGCAGGGTGGAGCCATGGAAACAAATCCCTAACAACATTTCAAAACCAATTAGCAATTTTTTTCTCTTGTTTCTAGGAATCAGAGACTGGTCTCTACGTGTCCCTTGTATCGTTCCTAGGCTTCGGACGGAACTATGTGGAGCAGTACTTCCAGAAGACAGGCAATGCCGTCTTCCTGCACATCCAGCGGGAAAAAATACCTGTAAGTGTTGATGATGCCGGTTAGGGTCAATTCACACCGAGACGAGACGCGACGAGACGCGGCGCGACGATGCATGAAGCGGCCAGTGGTTTCGCGCTGAGTAGCGCGGCGCAGCGCTACGCCTCGAGACGTGCATGCTCATAAAGAAATGTAAACTTTATCTCGTAGCTAATAAAGTATATTTTGAGTTGGCAGCGCTACGCGCGCGGCGCTCCGCTACGTATTCTGTATACTGACAATGAAATATGAACCTTATTTTGTAACAAATAAAGTATATTTTGAGTTGATCTATTAAAAATTATCGTGCCGCGTCGCGTCTCGTCTCGGTGTGAATTGACCCTTCTGCTAGCACGGCAAGGCACAAGACTATTTGGTATTTGCAAGCGGGTTCACAGTAAGTTAAGGTACGCTCTGCCGCCGCGACGTCGTGAAAGATCTACGGCAGTAGGCTGGCGCTGTCGCGGCGGCGGGCGGTCGAGCGGTATGAAATTTTGTACGGTTGTGTGGTCATCGCCTTACGCGCATGGGCCGAGTCGCAATGCGTATAATTGTTTGCAATTTTAAAACACGCGCAGTGGTGACGACTCTGGTAATATTTATATCGGCGAGTGGTAACGGTAATCTTATGCTGAAAAACCGGTTATGAGTCAGCGGCGTCCAACAGAATATATGAAGGCTTCGTTTCCACCAGAGATGTGCGAGGATGCGTTACGAGGAATGTGTTTGTCATTAACCAATAGAAACGCTTCATTTACCTATCCTCGCTTAGCTTAGCTCTGGTGGAAACAGCTCAGAGGAGCGAGGTTTTTGTACATACGATTTTTGAAGGGAAAGATGTGTGCGAAGAATGTGTTGCGAGGCGGCGTCTGGCTAAGATGTGCGAGGTAGCTGAGCGCTGTGAGAATGCGTAGCGATGATTCTGTCCAGTGACTACGCTCGCGTCCGTCGGCCAACACAACCTCGGACCGCTCAGCCTCTGTCACCTCCTCGTTACACAGCCTCGCGGCGCTCAGCTGCCTCGCACATCTTTGCTGGAAACATTAACACCGTTACACCTCTCGTTACACAGCCTCGCGCCGCTTAGCTACCTCGCACATCTCTGGTGGAAACGCAGCCTTAGGCTCGGGTCACGCAATTGGCTTCTTAGCTAAAAAAGGTGAAAAATTACAGGTAGTCTCTATATCGCGCGCTTTTGACTGGCAGACCAGTGGTCTTAGCACACCAAGACGCGCGAGTCGAGTCGCTGATAAGGAAGACTAGGTAGTTTACTGGTGTAATTTTTTAACGTCTCGTTAGACAGTGACAAGTATTGTATTGTCTACCTCGCGCGCAAATCGACTCGCACCTTACTGTGCTAAGCAGGCATGTCATGTTAGATATACACGGTGATTTTTAATCCGTGATCAGGAACCCGAAAATAGTAACATATACCCTAAATTGAACTTATTAAGCGAGGTCTCACGCAATTCCTTCTTTGTTTAATTAATTAAAAGTTAAAACTTAATTGAAAAGAATTACCACTGAATACACATGGTCATCCTACATGAACATGACGACGTCATGTGCCATCGCATCGCTAAGGCGGGAAATTTGACGGATCTTAAAGTTGCGACCACACCAATGCTTAAAAAACGGCGAGCATGCGTCAAAAACAGAGAGGTCACTGTGAATTCGTACCGTCATCGCTTTTTAAGTATTGGTGTGGTCGCAACTTTATACGTCTTTTTTATGCAATATGACAATGACAGTTACAAGTTATTACTCATAAATTATCAATTGCCAGTAAATTTGTAAAGAGGTTATAAGCTTTTAGATACAAATTAGAAGAGTGACAAGGATTTTAGGATAAAAATGATCACAAAATTAAAATAAGTTTGAAAAAAAAAACAAGTTCTTTTCATGTAATTACGAGTTCAGCGTGATCGCCATCAATTACTGACTTAGAAAAAATGGTACCTGATCACGGATTAGAAGTCACCGTGTATATACTTGTATAGTATAGATTTTTAACGACACATTGATGTGGGCATATATCTCAATGGTTAAAGTACCGTAACTATTGTAATCCTGCTGCCAGATGTTTGTATTGTTTATATGAATGTTGTTCTTGAGTCCTGGATGTTTAATCTGTGTATGAGTATCCTTATACAAACTGTGTTTAAGTATGTTTTATCTATTCATTGTTTAGTACCCATTGTGCAGGGTTTTGCCCAGTCTGGGACTAGATTAATTTGATCAATGATATTTAGGTACTAGATATTTAGAGCTCTATTTCTTCTTGTCTTCAAGCGCATTATAAAATAATAAAAAGAGTCATATTTTTTTGTAAAAAATAAGTTCTGCTAAGTTTCCTGAAGGCCATTCTTCTTCACAATTGTGGTCTTTTAAAAAGCTATGGTATACTCAAAAAGTCTAATAAAAGTGCTCTTAGAAATTAGAAAAAAAAAAAACAAATTTGCAAAGAGCTAGTGTTTTAATCTACATCCTACATCCTTTAAAACCTCATTGTGGTCTTAAATCCTGACTTGCCTCATGAGATTTTCGGGGTTAATGTTCAAAAATCTCATTCCATATTTCCGACAAGCAAATCCTTGAAGTAAAACACTACAAAGCAACCAACGTCGTAAACTTTACAACCCACCTACATAGGAACTATTCTCATACAGAATTCTCTGTGCTCATCTTGGATTACTATTCTCTTATTATTCTCTTATTTTCCCAAGGTGCCAGAACCAGAGCAAACCGGTGACGGTCCAGAGAAGAAGATCACCCGACTGGCCATTGGTGTGGAGGGAGGCTTTGACCCCAGCTGCGGCAAGCCGAAGTTCACTTACACGGACCACTACAACGTCATCGTGCTGCCAGGGTTCCATACTTACCCATGGCCCAATCCCAGCCTGCCTGAACCGGTGAGACTGCCATGAGTAACTGTGTTGCCTCAGTGAGCTAAAAAGGGGCCATCCGTGAATTTGTCATACAAAATTTGAGGTTTTAGACCTCTTCCCCTGAGTCACATTTATATCTCAACTCAGAAGTCACTGACCCCTCTCTAAAAGTGCAGCGTACTTTATGGATGTCCCAAAGACTCCTGGCCTTCTTTCGAATATACCATGGTTGCAATGAATAATGAATGTTCCCGTGTGGTGCCGGGTTAGAATAGCACCTCCCCCTTTCTTCCCTTCGTCGTCGTCTTCTTGCGTCGTAAGAGTCGACTCTGGGAAAGGGTTAGTGTATTGTGGGCGATGGGCTAGCAACCTGTCACCGCAATATCACGTTTAACCATCTGGTTACCCTGAATTTGCTAAACGTGGCACTGGATTTTTGAATTCATGTGCTCTGCCTACCCCTCATGGGAATACAGGCGTGAGAATATGTATGTATGTATGTATGCAATGAATAAACGAATTGAATTGAACTCGCTATTTTTTTTTAATTGTTCTCAGGATATTGTTTTGAGCCTTTTGTAGGCATAGCACATTAGACTTGCTCACACAGCCAAGGAGCCAAAGCCAGATCTCTGAAGTCATATAAATTACTAAATTACCATTTTGTTTTAGGTCAAGAAATCAGCGCAGGCCGTTATAGATGCAGAGTCGCCGTTCAAGATTGCAGAGATGGCGGCGCTAGCTGGCACCTGGGACGGCGAGGCGCGCGAGGTCTCCGTGTAAGTACTAAAACCTCTGTAATGTAAGAGCTAGACATTTTAAAGAAGGACAAAAAAGGAGAAAAAAAATAATTGTTACGTCCCATATATTCTCTTTTACTGAATAGCTCAATACACACCATGTTATAAAATCCCTGTACTGTAGTAACTTCAAATTTGGCATGCATGACTGCGACAGATTACAATGTACAGTCGACAAAAAGTACATACATACATAAACGTCACGCCTGTTCTGATGCATTTCACCTTACATAGCGTTTCGAATTATGCCAGAAGTGTCTGCGAAGCGTGAAATAATCATGGTTGTGTCTACGTCATGTTTCGTCTGCTCTGCCTAGTGCCTACCCTCTTTGGGAACACAGGGAGTGATGTCAGGGGGTCATGTATGCATATCTTTCTTAGAATCTTTTATAGAATTTTCAATCTTTCTCAGGCACGCAGTGAGCCTCAAGCAGCTGGACAACGGTGTAAAGATCCCCCCGTCCGGCTGGAAGTGCGCCAAGTGCGAGCTGACCACCAACCTGTGGCTCAACCTGGTGGACGGCGCCGTGCTCTGCGGCCGCCGCTTCTTCGACGGCTCCGGAGGGAACGAGCACGCGGTCAGTGTTATTACCACCCTCGGAGATGCTATTTTAAGATTTACCCGTCCGCTTGTTATTGAGAGAGAAACGTTGCCTCCAGTCTTTTCCAAAGAGAACACTCCCGGAGTTGCTATTTTAAGATCGTGATCGATTTATATCAAGTTCTAATGGGTTTGTGTTACGGAGAGAGAAAGGTTGCCTCTGGTCTGTTGCAAAGAAAGATACAAATCGCCATTATGTATTGGCTGTCACAAATGACCCCGTCTAGGGTACAATGTCCGAACTAGCCCGGACTCGAAGGTTGTCCTAGTTCGGAGCATTGCCGCCAGGTGTCGTTAGTGTCAGTGCGAGCTGACTAGCAGCCTGTGGCTCAACGTGGTGGATGACCCGCTACTACGACGGCTTCGACGGGAACGAGCACGCGGTCAGTCTGATTACCACACCCTCGGAGATGCTGTTCTCCTATGCCTCGTTGAGAGTCAGAACGAGTTGGCAGTACTCAAAAGATTATGATAAATAAGCAATAGCATGTATGTACACAAGGTGGCTGGAAATCGACCGTAAATATTGTAACCAGTGCTCGGGTATACATGTCTAAAAACCCCTGTAAAATATTTCCTGAAAATTGACTCTATTGACCTTGTGGAAGACATGTTTCATCGCTTTTCAGGTCGTTGCGCCCTGTGTTACACCTAGCCTACGTCCCGTTCGCGAGTCCCGTTAGTCGGTGCGTACGCATCTGCAATTGTTCGACATTGCGATACTACGCCATTGACTAAAATCCGGAGTACAAAAGACTGGGCAATATTTTCAGATTATTGCAATATTTTTACAAAAAAAAATCCGGAAAAAAAACTCATGGGTTTTGATTCGCGTATGCCCGACCACTGGTTTAACATTTGCCTACTGTCTCTTTCCAACGACTAATGCAAATTTTGTTACCGGGTACTGTATAGCACCTTACAAGAGGTCTTAGCAGTCACTAAATAATTATAATCATTTCTTCCAAGTAACAATGATCATTTCTTTGACAGGTGGAGCATTACCGTGAAACTGGCTACCCCCTGGCCGTAAAGCTGGGCACCATAACAGCAGAGGGTAAAGGCGACGTTTTCTCCTACGCCGAAGACGATATGGTGGAGGATCCTTACCTCGCTGACCATCTCAAACACTTCGGGATCAACGTGCAGCAACTGCAGAAGGTTTGTTGCTGTTTTAGTGTTTTGTTTCCACAAACATGCTGTTTGCTAAAGGCCGGTGGCCGAGGATAGCGAACTGTGAGAGCGAGAGGGCAATATTACTGCACGCGCGTGACAGAGATAGATAGCAGCGGATCAACGCTCGAATTTCGCTGTGCTCCGTGACCCGTTTTTAGGGCGAAAATTTTTAATGCATCTACATCGGTGTCTCCACGTGGTCGAATTACGTAATATTTGGACGCTCCCCCACCGGATTAGCAAGTTAAAGTGGCCGATGGGGTCGAAAAGTGCTCGAGCCGATTTACTCGACGCGTCGTCCGATATTACAAATTGCCGGAACGCTGAAGTAACCTTTAGCTATGTAGGTCGCTTCTAACAGGTACTTTTGGAAGTCTAAAGGGAAAGCTAATGTTCAACAGTGGACGTCTTATGGCTGAAATGATGATGATGAATTTACCTTCTACAGACGGACAAATCCATGGTGGAGTTGGAGCTCGAGCTGAACCAGCGCACTGGCGAGTGGAACACGCTCCAGGAGTCGGGCAGCTCGCTGCAGCCGCTGCACGGGCCCGGCCTCACCGGCCTCGTCAACCTCGGCAACTCCTGCTACATCAACAGCGTCGTCCAGGTCGGTCCACATCCACCTGGCCCTAGCTGACGCCTCCAGTAGACGGGGACAGGCGATGGAACACGCTCCACGCACGTATACAGTACTAGCTTTTGCCCCGCGGCTTCGCTCGCATTAGGTTTAGATTTTTCATACAACGGGATTTTCCCGCTAATTCCCGTTCCCGTGGGAATTTCGGGAATTCCTTTCTTAGCGGATGCCTACGTCATAACATCTACCTGCCTGCCAAATTTCAGCCCGATCCGTCCAGTGGTTTGGGCTGTGCGTTGATAGATCACTATGTCAGTCAGTCAGTCAGTCAGTCAGTCAGTCAGTCACCTTTGAGTTATATATATATAGATTACCGAACTAAGAATTCCTCTGGACATACCTGCGCAGTTGACGAGTTTTGTGACGCGGGAAACTTCGATCTACCAATGATAAAAAAGATTTTTAACACTCGAGTTTTGATTGGTTATTGATAGATGTCACAGACAGATGACTCATGACATACGTCCAGGCTGGCGTAACTAGGAACAAAAAACCTTTTCTATAGACTTTGGGTGGCAGATCATTACCATCATACTAAAACAAAACGTCAGTACAGTTTATTACATATTAAACGGTTTTACTTAGCTTACAGTATTACCAAAATAATAATAATGATAAAAGAGACTTTCGCGCGCTAAACTCTTGCGTTGTTTTTGGTTATTGATTGATAGATGTCACGTCAACATGACAGCCGCCCGTTTGAATCGTCATGTTGGTAATGATCAGCCACTCAAACTGATTCCATTAGCGAGGATGCGAGTCCTGACTCTTAAAACGTTCGGCTACTCTCGGATATCGTTCTGTCCCTCTCGGCGCAGACGGTAACGGCCGATCAGAGTTATTTTCTTGGGAAAACTGTACTAACTTGTAGATTTACTGAACAGATTTGTATAAGGAGTGTGAATAGCTGTGTTGGGATGGGGAGGGAGGCTTAGACGAAGGTTTTGTGACCAAATCAGGTTTAGTTCAAGGTTAGTTCAAAAGTGAAGACAATGAATGTGTTTGAAGCGAAAGAGTCAGAATCGTAGCAAGAGGACAAAGTGTTCTATGCCTACAACTATTGGAAAGAGTCAAAACTGTAACGCTCTTCATCTTACTCTTTTCTGGGTTTTTCAGCAAGTGTTAAAGCTATGTTACGATTGTTCCGTGCAGGTAATCTTCCGCATGCCGGACTTCGTGCGGCGGTTCGTGGAGGGCGCCCCGGAGATCTTCGCCACCTTCCCGGAGGACCCGGTCAACGACTTCAACGTGCAGACGTGAGTGCTGTTTAGATTCGACACTATAGTCCGTTCGCTTAGTAGTGGTAGCCTTTGCATTGCGCCGCCTTGCACACTTGTCAATGGATACTGCTGTCTAAACAAAAGAGGGCGCACGGTGTACACGCGCAAGTGATAGTGAATCCTATAGTGGTTGTAATCCAGACGAAAGGTTGATGTAATTAAAATCATATTAAAAAGCGACGCGGCTGAGTCCTGCTAAGTAATACACATGCTTTAGGTGACAGGCTGTCTTTAATAAAAAATAAACCTGCCAAGTACGAGTCGGACTCGCGCACGAAGGGTTCCGTACCAAAAACTGCAAAAAATCAGAATTTTTGTATGGGAGCCCCCCTTAAATACTAATTTTATTTTTATTCAATTATTTATTTTTAAAGTAGATATTTAATTAAACATTCTGTGAGCATTTCAAGTATTTACCTGTTACAGTTATTTAAATAGATCCAAAATAGAAAAAAAAACACGTTTTTTGTATAGGAGCCCCCCTTAAATACTAATTTTATTTTCTTTTAATTATTTTATTTTTAAGTAAATATTTAATTAAATATTCTGTGAGCATTTCAAGTATTTACCTGTTACGGTTATGTAAATAGATCCAAAATAGCAAAAAAAACACGTTTTTTGTATGGGAGCCCCCCTTAATTATTATAATTATTTTAATTTTAGTATTTGTTGTTATAGCGGCAACAGAAATACATCATCTGTGAAAATTTCAACTCTCTAGCTCTCACGGTTCGTGAGATACAGCCTGGTGACAGACAGACAGACAGCGAAGTCTCAGTAATAGGGTCCCGTTTTTACCCTTTGGGTACGGAACCCTAAAAACATCAAAGCCTCAATCTAATATCATTCTAAAATGTGGTTATAACCGGTGTTTTGTATGCTCTACATACCTCATCTATAGGGTAACCTGGTCTAGGAGTACGCACTTAAGGTTCAACTTACAATAAAACAATTAAAATGCAATGAAGGAAATCAAGTAGACATTTATTACGTCTACAATTTAAACATCTTTCATAAAATAACACCAAAAAAAACTTCAAAAACAGAAAATAATCAAAAATGGGAAATGCGTACTCTTACAATTATCGTCGGATAAGAGTACGCATCTACGTCGATAAGAGTACGCGGAACAGTCATTCATTTACTTTTACTTACAGACTTGACAAATAAATTCTCCTTCACCCTCGTAAGCTGTACAAGCCTCATGCCACCACTCCGAGCATTTTGAGCATCCTATCCAGTCTTCCGCTGGAGGGTCTACGTATATTTTAGCGCATTGTGGACATCTCCATACCTTCTTTTTGGGCTTATTCTTTGGCACTTTAATACATAGTTTTCTTAGCCTTTTTAGAAAGTGAATTTGAGGCAGGGTTTGTTTTCTTCTTTGGTGCACTGTTTAATGCTTTCCTTAGTACTTAAGTATATAATACAGTGTGAAGTTGCGTACTCTTACACAATCTAGCCAAATCGTAAATGAGCGGAAGTCATCGCTATCTCTTACCATTGATGAGAATTAAACTCGCTCCATGCGGTAGGTATTGTCCTTGAAAATGCAACAGTTTACTATGGTTTTACGAAATAATTGCGATCTCATTTCGAAAATGTTGAAAATATTTAATACTAGCTTTCCGCCCGCGGCTTCGCCCGCGTGGAACTCGATTAAATTGCGGTATAAAGCTCAACTATAAGAAAACTTCTCGTTTCAAACGACACACAGCGCCATCGATCTATCATCTATCGATCGGTCATCGATCGATATCGATCTATCATCGATCGATATCGATCTATCAAGCAAACTATATTTTTGTTTTCCCTCGGGAACATCAATTTTTCCGGGATAAAAAGTAGCCTATTATTTAATCCGGACTACTATCTTTACGTCTGCAAAATTTCAAAGCAATCGGTTCAGTAGTTACGGCGTGAAAGCGGAACAAACAAACAAACAAACAAAGAAACAAACAAACAAACTCACTTTCTGACTTATAATATTAGTAAGGATTATAAGAAAAATTGTTTAAACTTACGTAATTTCTTTGTTTTCATCCGATTTTGATTTATTTTTCGCACAGCACTCCTTATCACGATTGCCATCAAAATACAACTGACGTTAGCCGCGTATCGTGAACAACTTCACGGCGTTTGGTGTCGCGTACTCTTATCGGATGAGTACTCTTAGACCAGGTTACCCTACTAATATTATAAAGCTGAAGAGTATGTTTGTTTGTTTGTTTGTTTGAACGCACTAATCTCAGGAACTGCTGGTCCGAATTGAAAAAGATATTTTTGTGTTGGATAGACCGTTTATCGAGGAAGGCTTAAGGCTATATAAAATCGCGCTGAAACCAATAGGACCGAAGAAACGGTGGAAAATGTGGAAGAAAACGGAGAAAATTGGTCACTATTCCACGCGTTCAGTCGCGGGCACAGCTAGTTTGTTAATACAAATACAGGTGTGATGTACGTTTATCGCAGGGCCAAGCTGGGCGTAGGGCTCCTGTCAGGCCGCTACTCGCAGCCCGGGGAGACGGACGGCACGCAGCCGGGCGTGGCTTGCCACATGTTCCGCAACCTGGTGGGCCGGGACCACCCCGAGTTCCAGTCCAAGCGGCAGCAGGACGCGCACGAGTTCTACTTGCATCTGCTGACGCTGCTCCAGGTACGGAACGTTTACGTGCGGAAACACTATTTTCACTCGTCACGAGTCGACAAATTCGCTTGTAGTAGACACTTTTATTATTCATTTCAGTTATTAAAACTCGTTTCCGTACTTTACAGTAAAAAGTGTTATTTTGCGTCCTTCCGCTGTCATTAATAGTCTTTCGGTCAGAAAATATAAAGCACTTGAGCACGTGCGTCAAATTGTGCGAGCGTGAGAGCAATATTATTTCACGCCTGTGACAAAGATACATAGCAGTGGGTCAACGCTCGAATTTTGCTCTGCTCCGTGACCGGGCTTTAGTAGCTATTTTTCGTTTGCAGCGCAACAGCCGCCACAAGCCGAACCCGGCGGACTGCCTCAAGTTCGCCGTGGAGGAGCGTTTACAGTGCGGAGAGTCCCGCGCCGTGCGGTATGCGGCGCGCGCCGAGCAGCACCTGCCGCTGCCCGTGCCGCTGCGGGCCGCCACCAACAGCGCCGCCGTGCGCGCCGCCGAGGCCCGCCGCGCGCTGCACACGCTGTGAGTGCCGCTAGTGTACACACGCGGCGCGCGCCGAGCAGCACCTGCCGCTGCCCGTGCCGCTGCGGGCCGCCACCAAGGCGACTTGTACTATTACGGCACTATCACGTTGTATTTACTAAACTGATTTGTTTCATAGGAGCATACTTCTGCAAGGGCCTACGCTAGTTGACGTGAACCAGGCTAATATTTAAGTCGATTTGAGGGTGTTTTAGTAACTAAACGTGTCTAAACAATGAAAATTCGCCCTTCGCAAATTTGCTGGTCCGCGGCGGACGTCCGCGTCAGCTAACGTAGGCCCGAAACCCATCGCAAGCAATGAAATGTAACGTCACGACTCTTTCCCACAGGGGTAGGCAGAGACTACTTAATTGTATTGTATTGTATGACCCTTTATTGTACATAAAACAATTACAAAAAAACAAGATACAGGACAACAGCTTAAATGTACAAAGGCGAACTTATCCCCGAACTGTGTTCCACTGTGTTGCTGCGATCCTGACATACCTTTTGTTTCATCGAGATTCATTAATCTCCTCATACATGCTCGTCGAATCGGGCCTCGAATTGGGTATCCTTCTTCTAAGATGGCTCCTAACAAAGTACCGTCTTCCGCAGAGAGCCAACCCCCCTGGTGCGGCCACACATCCCATTTGAGGCATGCCTCGACAGCTTCATGAAGGAGGAGACTGTCGAGCAGTTCTTCAGCAGTGCCGTCAACAAGAAGGTCACGGCACACAAGTTAGTATAGAAAGATGGATCGTTGGGTAGTAAACTTTACTACTAAGTAAAGTAAGGCCAACCAGACGAGATAATAAACATAAACAATGGTACCGTTACTGAGTTACGTGGCGGTAGTCAGATTATTATCTCTATCCTTATCACTCGTATGCGGTTATGGCGTCAACCTCTGAAACTTTGTGTACATTCTTTATCTCGTCTGGTTGGCCTTACTTTAGACTGGTGCAGGAATAAATTTTATACTCGGTTTATTTTAAGATTTGAAATTTGAACAGAAAAAAAGTTTTTTCCCCCGGAATCTAAAGGTAAAACTAAATATGATTTCAACACAAACGTTATCAGCATTCGCAGTGATGCCTTGTGGTTACTTAAAAATGCGTGAGGTTTTGACAGTTAAAATTGAACTCTTAAAATGAACGGAGTACCCATAGGTTATATCAAAAGCTTTTTTTGGAAATATCAATAGAGATCTCTCTCCAAGCAGATATTATGCCTGGGGACCGAAATCCGTAGAGATAATGTTGGAAGTTGTATTTATGCAACCGATCATCGAAACTTCGTTAGCACGAAGTAGAACACTTTGACAGTTTACGTTTGTGGAAAAAGTTCTACTACTGGACGATGGCGACGATAGTACACTTTGAAAATACACATATAAATCAATTTTCCCCTTAGAAACGCAATTTAGAAGATTTTTAACCTTTTGACCGCCGAAGACGCCATATCACGTCATCGCAAGTCAGTGCCCGTGCCGCTACGACGTTAAATGGCGCGTCGAAGTTATTGCGAAAGAACTGAAATATAAAACGCTGCAATATTTTTTATAGGTTTACTTTATTTATAGGTAGTGTAAGTTATTTTATACCTAATTTAAATAAAATAATACAGCACCATTCGAAAAAAAAAAAGAGCATTATCTAAGAGCCGACTCACGTCTTTGGCGTTAGGAGCACAGCGTTTCACTTCGCGCCTTGGCGGCCAAAAGGTTAATTTGGGAAAAAATGTAAAGCGTAATCGGCTTAAACGTCGCTTGCAGAGACGTCATTGAAGTTCTAATTCAAAGTTCCACTAAGGTATTGATTTAAATAGCAACGACCATACATTATCTGTCACTGCATTAGCTTATCTCTAGTAAGCTAACCTACCGATGGATTGAATATCGGGACGCGCCGTAACATATCCTTGGTTTCACAGGACCACACGGCTAGCCACTTTCCCAGATTATTTGCTGATTCAGTTGAAGAAATTCACCATCAAAGAAGACTGGACGCCCGCCAAACTCGACGTGTCGGTCGACATGCCTTGGGAGGTAAATCTTTTTCTCCTCTCGTACAATAATAGTCCAATTTACATAGCATGTTATAAAAAAACCTCGAATAATTTTAATACGCATATACAGATTCCCCAAGTCGAATAGGGACATCAAGAGAAAGTAATTTTAAAATCGTAGATGCGATATTTTGCTGAACGAAGATTTTGTGTTATTTTTTAATGTTACTAATTCTGCATTTAAATGAACTGGCGAAGTTTACGTCGTTATTTAAATCAAATTTTACATCATCAAGAATATTTAGGGTGGCCGGAAACCGACTGTAAATATTTTTACCAGTAGCCGGCCACCCTGTACGAAACATTTGTCATAAGGGTCGATCAACTATTTTATGTCCCTGGTTGCCATGGTTACGTCTCCTGACTAACCGAGTAAAATTGAGATTTTCTAGAATATAATCCGCTATAAGTTAAGATTTTTTTTACAGTTGTACGCATTTCTTTATGGCGCATCTTCTGAGCATAAAACGAGAACTAAATTACAACCTTTTTCTAAGCAACTCTATCACAGTTGTCCCCTGACTTACGGGACAGAATAACAACACAAAATAGTTGATTGGCCCATAAATTTCTAGATCAATTACGCATTATGTAGTCATTTTATTACGTCCATTTATAAAGAACCCCCGTGTGGTGCCGGGTTAGAATAGCATCTCCTCATTTTTTCCCGTGGGTGTCGTAAGAGTTAACTCTGGGAAAGGGTTAGTGTATTGTGGGCGATGGGCTAGCAACCTGTCACTGCAATAATCACGTTTAACCAACTGGTTACCCTGAAATTGTTAAACGTGGCACTGGATTTCTTGAATTCATGTGCCCTGCCTACCCCTCTTAGGAATACAGGCGTGACAATATGTATGTATGTATTTATAGAAGGAATATGTTCTTTGTTTTAACATTTAATAGGTAGTACTAGTTATTGATTTTGCATGACTTTTTGAACATTGGAACTATTGTGTGCCCTGTCAGGGTATCATGTGTTGTCCTGAAATTTACTGTAACATCTTTTTAACCGACTTCAAAAAAGGAGGTATTCAATTCGGCTGTTATT
>BHDV01069810.1:175337-185777 GCA_005406045.1 Adoxophyes honmai | reverse complement strand
CTTTAGCAAATATCTACATAAACAGAAGTTTCCTTTCGGGATATAGCTAATTTGAAGTCGGTTTTTTTTTTGTTTAAAATTATTAATATGTGAACATGATATGACATTGAATAAATGAAATGAAATAATACATACAGGTTGACCTAAGCTGTCTCCGCGGGCGCGGGGTGCAGCCCGGCGAGACGCCGCTGCCCGACGCGGCCGCCGCGGAGCCCAGCTACGACGCGGCGCTCATGGCGCAGCTCGTGAGTACACAACACATAGTTGCAAATGTTATATCTAATGCTACAGAGTTATATCGAAGTATTTAGATACCACGAGTACCTGCATTTCCAACTACAAAAAATAGAAGTCATCTGTCAGGGACGCGCCAGCCAACATTTCTAGAAATTCTTCCTAAGCTTTATCTGGTGATTTGGTCGTACAGTCACCAGCACCAATATCTGATGAAACAAAGCTGCATAAATATCTGATACGAATCTATTACCGGAGACAGAAGGACGTATCAGATATTTTTTGTTCACCAACATTAACACCTGCCTTAGCGTATAGCGGGAAAATATCTGATACGTCCTTCTGTCCCCAGTTAAGAGCCGTATCAGATATTTATGCAGTTTGGTTTCATCAGATATTGGTGCTGGTGACTGTACAGTCAAGGAAATTGATACCTGTGCCACTTTGAACCTTTTCACTGTGAGTTTCATATTGCTTTGATTAGTAGAAAATATGGTATGTCACAGACGGAATTCTTGTCATGTGCAATATTGGTGACTAGGGAAAGAAGAAATTAATAACGCTTTTCGCCTCCCTTGACATCTCTCTACGCCCCCGTTGCGAGGCGTGCCCCCCTAGTTGGGAACTCCTGACCTTAGACTAGTAGTTTAATACAGTATTACTAAACGAATATTACTTCACTATGTACCTGCGCAATAGACCAATTTTTGTGGCGCGGGAAACTTCGATCATCTACCAATGATAAAAGAGATTTTTTCGCGCACTAAAGTCCTGTCTTGTAATTGGTTATTGATTGATAGGTGTGTAGCGCCCCAGCGCCACATGCGTCGAGTAGCCAAACTAAACACAGTTAGGAATAGCCGAGGTAAGAATGCATAGCAAGCAAAATTGTACCCATTGCGTCTGTAAATAAATTTCAATATAGATAAATTACACGTTCGGCTACTTTTAGATATCGTCTGCGCTTTCCGGCGCAGGCGGAAACAGCCGATGTAGCTTTTTCTTGGGAATACTGTACTAATTTTTGTATTTTTAACCTCAGTTGGACATGGGTTTCCCTGCGGAGGCGTGCAAGAAGGCTCTGTACTACACGGGAGGCTCCGGCATGGAGGCGGCCAGCAACTGGCTCATGGAGCACATGACCGACTGGGACTTCGCCAACAAGTTCCAGCCGCCCGGGCAGGCCCCAGGTACTAAACTGACACATATTTACATACATAGAATCGCGCCTATATTCCCAAAAAGGATAGACAGAGCACACGAAACGGGTAGTTATTTGACATGATAACTTCATCTGCAATTGACTAAATTAACCCATTCTTGGTCACTGTGCCAATTTGGGAACACTTAAAATTAAGGGAAAAATTTAAATTGTTGACGCTAAATGTAATATGATTGGGTACAGTTTTATAATAATAAATAAATCTCCACCTTGTCGACAATAACGTCGCTCCAAACTCTACCGAAAAGGTGAGAAAACTCGCAAAAATGCCTAAAAAAAAAATTTTTTTTTTTCTCATTTCCTAATTCCTTTTATCCTCTTTAATTATAAAATCAACAAATTTTTGATGAATCTCTGCTAGTTTCATTTTGACCATTAATGGGTTAAATTTATTGAAGAGGTGCTAACTATATTTTTCTCGATACACGATACATCTTAATAATCAAGGAACTGGAGCTCTTTTACTTTTATTTTCGTTCGTTCGTACATATTTTTTTGGCTTTTCTAAGCTAGCCATACGCATGACGCTTGTGGAACCATTTTTTCTCACAAACGTCATGCCGACGACTTAAAAAAATATTTTGAACTAAAAACGAAAAATAAAATAAAAAAGCTGCAATTCCTTGATTATTGAGATGGCGACAATCGAGAAAGAATATAGTTAACACCACTTCAATAAACTTTAATTAGGCAATTGCACACACAAAATCCTCGGCTTTCCCAAAAAGATTGCCGATGCGTTGCCAGTTTACCGAATGTGCGTGGAATGACGTCTGCCGTGGGGAGAATGATCGGGATAGTCTTGACATTACGAACCTGCCACTGTGTTATCTCTATTGAAAGGTCTGCACGCTTAGCACGGAGTGTAAGCGCGACGCGACAAGCGACTCGAGATGTCCATTTCGCGGCTGTCAGTTTCTCGCTTTCCGTAGCACGGAACGACGCAGCGACAAATTCTGACGCATCGAGATAGAGAAGTCACGGGCGAGTTACGGGTGTTACCATTTGTATAAAAAAAACGACTTGTGTCACAATCTTTCATAGCAGCAAGGAATCGGTAATAGTGCTGCGCCATTTTGTTCATTCTTTGAGTGAAGATTTTACTGAAAATCATCGACAAGCTCCAGCTTTTACTTACCTTCATTTGGAATATTAGGTGACATAGAGATTGTATATGTTTAATTGGTTATTCAGGTTTTTTTGATTATTTTAATACTTAAATTACTTCTTAAGGAAAGTCATTATCATGATCTCAATTTGTCAAAACTATGAATAATTAAATACATACATATTCTCACGCCTGTATTCCCAAGAGGGGTAGGCAGAGCACATGAATTCAAAAATCCTGTACCACATTTAGCAATTTCAGGGTGACCAGATGGTTAAAACGTGATATTGGAGTGACAGGTTCCTAGCCCATGGCCCACAATACACTAACCCTTTCCCAGAGTCGACTCTTACGACACCCACGGGAAGAAAGGGGGAGGTGCTATTCTAACCTGGCACCACACTGGACATCCCATCCGATCACTATGAATAATTAACATAGTAGATTATGTTTTTTCATCTTATGATCTCGCATATTAGCATATATTAATTATATTATGTATGCAAAACCATTCAATTGTGAACATGATATGTAGTAATAAAAATATACTTTTTGTTTTACTTTTGCAATAGTAAACGACGGGGGCGACAGGGGCACAGGGTATTATTTAGGGATTTGATTGTCCGTCCATATACAACGACAAATTAAAGAAATTGTAAGTAGGTAATTATTTATTAATTGAAATACTGAAACTGTGTGTTTATAATTGATGTTCTGCTCTCTATTCCTACTGGGGCAATATTTCCGAAATCGCTTGGTGACTCTTCTACGGACTTCTACCTGATCTTCCTCGATGTTAATAAGGGGTAGGTATTTAAAATCTGAAATAAAATAATGGATTGTTAAAATATTTGCAAACTCAATACATAGGATTTCCATCCCCTAAAATGACTGCCATGTGGTATCAGATTTAGAGTACCTAACACTTCTACATTTCTTCCGTCGATGTCGTAAAAGGCGACTAAGAAAATAGGTAAATGTATATTTTGGGCGATAGGCTAGCTACTTGTCACTATTGTACCTCTTGAAGTAAAACCCATAAAATATGCTCGGTGCAGCTACAAATCGTGAAATACCTCGGCATGGTTTTGACCATGATCATGGTGTGCGCTGCCCACTCCATATGGGAATACAAGCGTGTTATGTATGTATAAATTACTGACATCTGTTTTCTTACCGGTAGTGTTCCATAATGTTGTATACATAGTGTATACTTTGGTGGACAAGCGTTTTATTTTTTTATTTACCTGAACATGAACGGGCAGGCATCGGTGGGGCAGGGCGCCCTCGTGCTTCCGGCACAGGTACAAAGAATGGCCTTATTTTTGTGAAAATTGTGCATAAATTCCCGTCGAAGAGCTCAAATGGATTCGACGCATCCCGCATAGCCCACCATAACATTTTCTCCTCGCGCCGATCTTTAAAGTCGAGGATATCGGAAAAAGCCACTCTTACTCATAATTTACTAAGTAATTTATGGTTTAAATACTAATAAACATTTGATAAATTGAGAAATCACAAACTCATCTGACACTGTCGCGCATCCAAAACGTCGAAGACATATATCTCGCCAAATGACGTTAAGTCTCGAGATATTTGTCGCCTTAAATGCTATCGTGCTACGCTTTTTGAAAATAT
Source organism: Adoxophyes honmai (assembly GCA_005406045.1). NCBI lineage: Eukaryota > Metazoa > Arthropoda > Insecta > Lepidoptera > Tortricidae > Adoxophyes > Adoxophyes honmai. The sequence continues at coordinate 181,575 of BHDV01069810.1, read as the reverse complement.
ATCGCACTTAGCTGTCATTCCTCATCATGACATTTAAACGCGGCTCGAGAAATTATCTCGCTACTCATCGTGCTACCGATTCGCGACATAGCATTATCTCGAGCTTCTATGTCGCTTGTCGCGTCGCGCTTGCACTCCGTGCTAAGCGTGCTGAGTATAGTTTTGTCGACAGTAAATTATGTGTTATGAGTGTTGCAGGTGACGATGTCTATTAGAATTATTGACTCTCCTGTCTTTTTGTCGGTCTCAATAATTTCGTTTCTTTTCTGCCTCTCAAAGGTTGGCTGTAAGAGATACCTTAAGGGCTTAAGGGATAAGTCCGCCATTGTACTTCACCATTTCATTTGTGTAATTTTTTTTTTTTTTTTTTATTTTGTGTTTTTTCCTTTTGTACAATAAAGTGTTTACTTACTTGTCTAATTTATAATTATCCTTAACAGCCGCAGAAGCGACCCTGGACCCGGCAAGCGTGGACCAGATCACAAGCATGGGCTTCACCCGGGCGCAGGCGGCGAAAGCGTTAACCGCCACTCAAGGAGACGTGCCGCGCGCCGTGGACTGGATCTTCAGCCGCGCCGACGAGTTAGACGCGCCCGAGGAGCCCGCGGCGCAGCCCGACAACAGGTTGGGGTGCCGGGACGGGCCTGAAAGTGAGCTCACACTTTTTTTCTTTTTTTTACCTGACTATGCGACCTGAGAGTAAGCAGACACTTTTTTTTTACATAACTATACAGCTCGAGAGTAAGCAGACACGATTTTTACTAAGCTATTCGGGTGGTCGGAAATTGGCAGTAAGTATTTTAACCAGTGGTCGGATACTGGTGTACCACAAATGTAATTTACATCGGCAATCTTCGGTCGCGCCGACGAGCTAGAACCACCCGCGCAGCCCGACACTGGAAGAGACACGACATGAAAGACAAGCTGGTGAAAAGTAGATGTTTTTCTAATAATTTGTACACTAGATGTCATATTTTTTTTTTCGACTAGAGCAATAGTTTAGTAACAACAAGCACAGAATTAATAAAACATAAATAATGTTTTCGCTGATTTCGAAGACTTCACTTGCTTTGTTAGGGTTTTTGTAGTTGTTTTAATTTGACAATAGTTTAATGATTAAAAATTAAAAAAGAATTACCGCAACAGAAGCACAATTTTTTTACCATTTTTTTAATGTAAAATTTTGGAAAATCCTAAAAAATTCTTAAAAAATCAATAACTCAAGAACCGTTAATTTTCGGCCATTATGAGGGCTTAAAATATTGCATTTTAGGTCCTCTATCAAGTCCTACCAGGAATACGTCGAGTTACCAGTAACCCTGTAGGAACAACATTCCAATATTGTAATGGCAATACGATTGTTGCAGAGTACAAACTGATCGCGTTCATATCGCACATGGGCACGTCGACCATGGTGGGCCACTACGTGTGCCACCTGCTGCACGAGGGCCGGTGGGTCATATTCAATGACAATAAGGTACGTTCTAGTCTAGGTGTTATTAAACTATACACATACAGTAATGTAGGGAAAGTACGATAGTTCAGTGGAAAGTGGAGAAAGCAGGAGACGGTGGACTGTAGAAAGAACAGGAGCCCCAAGGCAACAATCAGGAAGAATAGCGTTTGTTCGCTCACCTTGTGAAGGCTGATGGCCCAAGGTCCACAGGCAGCTGCTGCAGCAGTCAACTTCTTGATGTTACACGTTGCCTCAGGTTTCGCAAGCCACACACGCTCACGAGGAAACAGTCTTATAGTTTTACACAGCGTAGGGCACACCACTGCACGGCGGCCAAAGAAAGCACGAAAGGCAGCCCAAATCAGGGTCCTGCTGGTCTACATTCACACCACCAAGGTACGGCGCAAAACAGACAGACAGACATGCGCTCGCGTCGGCGGTCAATAGCGGTGTCAGAGGCGCTTCCCCCCGACACATAGTACCTCACTAGGCAGGAACAACACTTGTTCCCAAAAATTGCCTTGGTTTAAAGTCCTGAACAAGTAGTCTTAGCACGAAAACACGCTATTTTTGGGACACCTTGTACATGTATAATAGCATGTTCACTATTCAATTTAAATTTACTTTGTTTATTTTACTCCGTTTTATTTCATTATGAGAAATGGAGTTCGTCTAAACCACTCGGCATATCTACCTTTTACACCACGCCTAACCTTTTATGCAAAAGGTAGTTCTAACTACCCGATAGCCCAGCGGTTAGATAACCTGACTGTGAAGCTTAAAGTCCCAGGTTCGATCCCCGGTCGGGGCAGATGTTTGTATGATGAATACGAATGTTATACCTTATCGGTTTAGGTAGTTAAAACAATATAAACAATCTTGACATGTCTTTTTGTTGAAATGCACAGTCTAAAAATGAAAATCGTTACACTATACAATTCAATTATGAAAGTAAATAATTTTTTCATACCTAAATTGTAAAATGTAAAGATTTCGATTTATAAAGTGTACGTTTACAGTTGTGTGCAAAATAATAGCAGTAAATTACTCGGGTGATTATTTCCTGGAATAAACCACGTAATCAAAAGATGGCCACATATTTAAAAACTATTTACCTCAGGACTGCTGGCACTGGCCAAAGCATTTATAATTTTATTGATTTCGAATTTATATTTACGAATTTTAAGAAAGGATGTTCCATAAAAATAGCAGTGTTATTAGAAAAATCTATTTTTCATAATTCTCTCCACCCTGGACTAGATAATACTATTTAACAGTAGTAGAATATAGAATTTGCTGTTGTTTAAAAGTAATTCTTGTCCAAAAAATTACAACTACGGGAAGGGGAAGGCTTTGTTCGAGAGAAATGAGAAGTAAAGAGAGAATGAGAATTAAAAGGTTGATTAAAGAAGGAAAACCTTACGTGGTTGTCCAAGAAATTTTAAAATGTTTAGCCAAAATGATCAGTAACGCTCCGAAATGGGTAATAAGTCCGAAACAAGAGGCAGAAAAAAGCTACAACAAAAAGAGAGGACTCCGTAATTGTGCGCCTATCGAAAAAAACAATCATTTCTGTCGTCAAAACATTGTCAAAACTCGTTAAATTTGAAAGTGAGTAGTTCTGCAGTTCGCTGTCGACTCATTGAAGCTAATCTGCACGCCAGAAGTCCCAGGAAAGTCCCACTATTGACTAAAAGGCAAATAAAATAGGGACTAATTTTTGCTTAAGAAAACGTAAATTGGGCTATGAAGAAATGGCGACATATATTGTGGAGTGACGTAAAGTAAACTCGTGCTGTTTGGGTGTAAACGTCGTCGAGAGTACGTCAGGAGACCGCCCGGTGCCGCTTTCATGCCGCAGTACACGATAAAGACCGTCAAGCACGGCGGACTTAGTTTGATGCTATGGGGATGTTTTTCCTACTATGGTACAGGCTCTAAAATTGAAATCGAGGGCATCATGAACAAAGAGTACTATTTAAAGATGGTGCTTCAAGACGTAATGTACCCATGTGCCAAGGATTTTATGCCGCTAAAGTGGGTTTTCCATCAAGATAATGACCCAAAACACACTAGCAAAATTGTCAAGGAATGTTTTAACGCTAAAAAGTTGATGTTTTACCCTGGGCTGCTCAATCTCTGGACCTCAACTCTACCGAAAACTTATGGACAGATATTAAGAATGCTGTAAGTTATCAAAAACCCACCACAAAGTCCCAATTATGGCATGTGGTACAGTCAACATGGAACAACATCCCTGTACAAAGATGTAAATCCTTGGTTGACTTAATGCCAAGGAGATGTGAAGCTGTTATTAAAAATAAGGGTCAATCCACAAAATAGTAATAAGACTTTTTAAGTATATTTGCTTTTTATTTGAAGTTATTTGATTTTTAGTTGATTTTTTCCATGAAATAGATGTCACTGCTATTATTTTGAAAATCATATGGTATTTTTTTGTTCATTTACCTTGAAATTATTGGCGACTTCATTATAGTTCGTTACTATTCAGTGCTATTAGATATAAAATGGTAAATATTAGCAATTATATTCTATATAAAATAATGTTTATATACTTTATGAGTAATTTTGCCTTCACTGCTATTATTTTGCACACAACTGTAAATAAAAAGACACGTCAAGATTGTTTACATAGTTTTAACTACCTAAACCGATAAGGTATAGCTCTCGAGTCTTGGATGTATATCTATATACATATAATGTAAGTTTATCCGTTGTCTAGTACTCGTAACACAGACATTAAATTGCCTAATTTGGGATTAGGTGATTGGTGTAAAATATTGTCAAATGATTGTAACGTGGTCGTTACAGATTATACTTCCTATCCTAGTATCTACTTATCTACAAACTTAAAACTAACTTAAAAGTACAAAATCTATCTACACTGCTTAATCTAAGAGACTAATCACTACAATCAATATAATTTTGCTAATAGCATTTGGTAGGCGCGGGGAGTTCTCGCGCTGTCACCATGTCGCCACGGAGTGGGGCTGAGACGTCCGACCCGAGGACGAAGAGAGGACATGCTTTCCCTACCAAATCGACAAGCGAGCTAGACCTCTGCGAGACAAGTGTTGTCTCAGTTATAAAATTAGACTACAATTAATTCTATTCCTTCTACAACACCTATAGTGTTGCCTTAAAATATTATATCGTGTTTCTACGCGTAAATAAACTAAAGTGAATCAAGTTAACCCCAGTCGGGGTTTCTTGGTACCAGCTGCAAATACCAACGGGCCCTAACCATCTCACTACTTCTGCGGACTGACTGCCGCCTACTACTACCGCTATGGCACCGGACACTTGGAGCTACCAGCCGCTGTCGCACTACAGGGGAGTGGCTGTCCAATATGACGGTGTAAAGCGGACACGGCTCAAACTATTGTTTTAACTTCAAACCCATCCCTGAGATCCACCTAACTACCTACCTTTAACTAACCTAACTAACCTACTTATTTACCTAATACTTAAATCCTAACTATCTACCTATAGTCCACCTACTTGTTTACCTAACAACCTATAATCTACCTACTTATTTACCTAATACTAAAAACCTAACTACCTACCAGTCTACCTAACACTTAAAACCTAACTACCTACCGGTCTACCTAATACTTAAAACCTAACTACCTACCAGTCTACCTATCTATAATCTTAACATTCGGCGTCTAATATCTAAATTGTTTAACTGTACAATTTTAATTAAATATTGTAAAATTCATTTTAAATTTTTATAGAAGCGTTACATGATATTTAATGATATTTAACTTTGTTGTTCCAGGTGGCGCTCTCAGAAAACCCGCCCAAAGATCTCGGCTACCTGTACCTATACGAAAGGCTGTGATAGCGCGAAGTGACGCTGTACCAAAAATCAGGGCTCGGTTGAAATAAGGAACATTATTAGACTGCGTTGATGAATTTTACACAGAGGAGATTTAACTTTTTAGGCAGTATTTATTTTATAGAAACAAATTTATATTAGATATCTCGATTAGGTAAACTAAATTGGAACCACTTCGTAAGTGTTCCGCGCAAGGACGCATTTTTGTTTGCAGTTTTTTTTACATGATACAGTGCATTTTTCTGTAAGAAAGTACTTGTAATTTATTTTTAACTTATTCATGTAATAAATGAAATTGTACTATTATGTAAGCGCGACCATATAACGCAATAACTTGCTTGGTGTTTTAATGTTATGTCATCAGACAACGAATATTAATAGAATTTATCTGAACTGCTCTCTTATTTGTTTTTTTATTTGGTTCCTAGTGTTATCCACACTTTTGTACCTATGTTGCCAGAAAACGGTTAAGGGGTGACAAGAAATTTCGAGGGGCCATTTCCGGGGTCATTACAGCTAAATAATATTTCACGCCGGATACTTTTTGTAGTTTTGACCAATCACTTGCAATGAGGGCACTAGTACTATGTTTCCCAAACTTTGTTCTGCAGTGACCCGGTAATTTTCGCACTGCCCCTTCATGTCCCACTTCACACTTTTAAACCCAAACTACCTTTAAATAAAATATCATACATTTATTTAAGTACATTCAAAACGGGAATGTCGCGACCCGGTATTTTATTTAGATGGCCCGGTACCGGGTCGCGACCCGGCTATTTTGAAACGCTGCACTAGTAGACTTCCCAATTCCGCAACATTCTACTTTACAACTTTCGATGTGACTAACAAGAAGTAAAACCGACCAAGTATGAGTTCGACTCGCGCACAATGGGTTCCATACCAAAAACAGCAAAAAAGAC
>BHDV01069810.1:109554-175288 GCA_005406045.1 Adoxophyes honmai | reverse complement strand
GGGTCATTTCACACCGAGACGAGACGCGACGCGGCGCTGCACGAAAATTTTTAATAGAACAACTCAAAATATACTTTATCAGTTACAAAATAAGGTTCATATTTCATTGTCAGTATACAGAATACGTAGCGCTGCGCCTCGACACGTCGTAGCGCTGCGTCGCGCGACGCCGCCCCCCGCGCGGTGTGCGGGAGCGGTACTGCGCGCGTAGCGCTGCCAGCTCAAAATATACTTTATTCGCTACGCGATAAGCGCCGCGCTGCGCAGCGCGAAACCACTGGCCGCTTTATGCATCGTCGCGCCGCGTCTCGTCTCGGTGTGAATTGACCCCATTTGTTGTTGTAGTGACAATACAAACATAATCTTAAAATTTGAACTGCCTGGTTATAGTGGTTATCACAGTTCTTGAGATACAGCTCACTCGGGCGTAGCCAGGATTTAGTTTGATTGCGGTTGACGAAAAAAATCGGCCAAGTGCGATCTCCCAATCACACCATATTTTCTACCTGTTACCATTAATTAAAACTGTTAAAATATCGCGTTTTTTCAATAGGAGACCCCCTTAGTTATTATTATTATTTAGATTTTGTATTTGTTGGTATAGCAGCAACCAAAATACATTATCTGTGAAAATTTCAACTGCCTAGCTCTACAAAAACAAATACTAAAACTAAAAAACTATATAATTTATAGGCGGAATCCCATAGAAATTATGTGGTTTTTTGCTATTTTTGGTACGGAACCTTTCACGCACGAGTCCGACTCTCACTTGGCCAGTTTTTTTATAGCTGGTAAAAAAGGTCAAGAAAAGCATTTAAGTACACAGACATAATTAATTTATTTCATTATAATTATAACAACTGATTTAACTAATAGAACTACTTAATTGGTGAGCAAGTTATCGCTTGAACCGATCAACGGGTTTGGGAATCTTCTTCATGAAGATGGTGCTTTCATCAAAGTAAGTATTGAACTTCTTATGGTCCCTCCTCTTTGTAGGATCCTTGTTGCAGTTTGCTGGAGTTAGGTTTATCATCAGACCTAAAGACAATTAAATTTAAAATAAGTGAATTATGTAGATGCTTTACACAAGAAGATTAGTGCTTTTCAATCACATTATTTTGGACAGTATCGTAAAGCAACAAAGCTTCAGAAAAAACATGAAAGGTTATGTTTAAAGTAAACTCTCCAGCTTATTATTCTGTCTCTTAGTGCTGGAGTTTTGGTTGAGTTTGTTTTTCATTGAAATCTTTGTAGCATATATTTTGCTGTACATAAATGAGAAAGGATTGATTCTATTATTTTATTTAGGTATCCAAAATTAATGAGTAACATGCCAAGATCTGAACAGCAAACATACTGAATTTCAAAATCATGTCTCTCAACTTTGGTTAAGAAAGAAAATTATTAAAACTATTAGAAAGTTAGTATTCCTTACCAGCTTTCTGTGCCATAGAGACCATTTTCCCAATTTTCTTCTGCTGACGGCGGCACAAGCCAGTAATGCGTCGTGGTAACATACATCCGTCTGATCTCACAAATTGACTGAGAATCAGCACATCAGTGTGTTTTACGTCTAAACCCAAGGCACACATATAACAAGGTTTCTCGTTGGTTTCGGAGACGATTGGGGCCAACTCCTTTATTTTCTCAGCCCGAACAAGCAGTTCGGTCCGCGGCGATTGGGTATGCACAGCTTCTACAACCAACGTCGTTCCTTCTTTGTGTTCCTTGACTAAAAACGAATAAGTATTATTTTAAGGTTATATTAACACTGATGTTTGTTAGCGGCTCGATTAAGTTGAAACTTACTTTCTTTTAAACTTAATGGTTTTGTGGTTGATAAACTCCGTACTGTCGATGAAAATACAGCATTTTTAGCTGATAAAAATCCAGCTCTTACCAGAGCCGACATAATTGTCGTTTACTATAACTAGGAAGAAAACAAACTCGGCTGAGCTCAATGAAATCCAATAAAGCTGTAGCTGTCAAAGTCTCAAAGTCAAAGCTGTGAAAAGGAGAGGAAGAAACGTTTCGTTATCAGTTTTGTGAAATAGTAGAATTTTAGTTTTCGGGTGGCAACATTGGGAAAACTGTCATGTCGTATTTCTGCACTGAAAGCGGGATATTTAAAGACAAAGATACCGTAATGAATTTGTTTCTTAATGACACGATTTTGTCTTGTTTGAGTTCGAAATTTTAATTCATGAGTTCAAGGAAAATCTTGTAAACTTTCTGATTCCAATTTATATATTTACCTAACTGCAGTGGCAATTTCATCAGGTATTAAGTTAAAATGTTTCAAGTAAAACACTGAATGAAGGTGGTAGGCAATGTATTTCTTACAACACAATTACGAGTATGACACAGAATAGACATAATGTTAACAAAGATCCATTATTAAGAACTGCACAATAGATTTCAACAAATCTTTGATTAAAGTATAGTGCATTAAAATTACAATAATAATCATTGAAAATATTAAGCAACGATAAAAGCGCCAATGGTTAAAAAATGCGGCAAAGTATTTAACATCTGTATATTATCAGAATAATAAAATATACTGCTAAGCAGTTGATGTTTCCTAGGTTTAAAATACATATATTATATGAGTAGGTAAATTTTAACAGTTTTTTAAGGCTGTTTTGGACGGCTCGAAGCAAAGCAGCTTGCTAAATTATATTAAGACTATTTGCACTCGTGGACATGTAACGATACACATGAATATAACATAGAAGACATTAAAATACCTAACTTATTTACAATAAATACAAATAATTAGATTATGAAAAGAATAAAAGTGAGATTACAAAATTGTGACTCAATAATAAGATTCAAAAAGTTTAAAATTCTGTAAATTATACTTTATGAAGTAAAACTTTAGTTCAAACTGTCAAACGCAATTTAAATGCAAATTAATGATTATTTCGTAATAAAAAATATTTTTCTTAAAAACAATATTTACTGATTAACTCTTATACTATACAACTTAACCTATAAATAATAAGAATTGTACCAGCAATTTAAAAAAAACAATAAGGAAGCGGGCAATAATTTCCTTTTTATCTTCAGATACGAAATTAAGACTTTAAACCTTTTAAATCTACTGCAATTGGTTAAATAAAACTAGTAACATTGCACAATTTACATTAAGTATAAAAATATTTGCATTGTGTTATTTAAAAGTAGCAATTGCAGTAGCAAAATGTTTGACGTAATTGGCAGGTACGTGACAAGTTCACTGTGACGGTGGTGGTGTGACTTCTGGTCTACTTGGGGAAGGCAGCGAGCCCCTTGCTGAGGAGCCCTGCGGCGCCTTCGGAGCCGTCGTGGGCTGCTGATGACAGGCCGGAGACCAACTGAAGATATAAATTCTCATTAATATACTTGTGCAGTCTAACTAATTTATTTTTAACCCACCGTAGAAAATTTGAGACTCTAAATGTTACAAAGTTTTTTTTTGTTAAACAATGCGATGTTACTATCAAACAATGTAGTGTTCTCTTCACTTAAATCCTACTTATATAGATATTAGACGACAATAAGATAGAGCTCTTATACAGAAAATTCTACGGCATTGAACTTTGACACCGCGCGCGGTTTAGTTCAACACGACATGATTGTCTATAGTATAGACATCATACATAGAATTTAAAAAAATGTTAAATCCTCTTTATCTCCTTCTTGGAATTCACTGGAATAGGTACTACAGAACGATCGAAACCGCCATCAGCGGTTTCATCGCACTTTATCAAGACTCACCGCGTCCCGTTTGTCGCTCAAGAACTTGTCTCCCTCCTTGATCTTGGCATCAACGACTTGTCCCGCGTTCTTGATGCCCTCATCAACAGCGTTCTCTACTCGCTTCAGCGTGTTATCGACAGTGCTGTTAACAGCACTGCTAGCGTCAGCAGCTGCCTTCTCTGCTGCCTTCTTTGATTCTTCTACTGCGGCACCTGTAAAATAATATAGACATTTGTTTATGTTGATGACAACACTGCCACCTAAGTGAACTGAATCGAAATTAGGGTCGTTGTCGTTACCTACTAAAACTTTACAAATGGATAGGGAAATGAAATTAATTCAACATCTTTTTTCATCATTTTGCTTTGTTTAAGTCCACTCTATAGATATTGTTAAAGCAATGGATCTAGAAACAGTTTAATAAAGCTCCATCCAGATCGGAAATTTGCACGGATTGCAATTCACCTATGCTAATTCAGAGAGCTAGAAACCCGGGCTAGATTTTATCGAGACTAACCGGTTTTGTAACGATAACAACGAGACGAGTCAGAACCGTTATGAATATCGTATACATATAAATATACTCAGATTTTCTTAATTCTAAGCTGCTTTTAAGTCTAAAGCATCGATTTGAATGAAAATGGCAAGACAACACCGGCGTTACCGGCGTTTATCCCCGATTTACACGTAAAAAACAATTTAAGACTTTTTTATCACGCTTTGCTAGAGCGGGATTTATGAAGGGATAAACTAATAGCAGGACCGGTAAATAAATCTACCGTGAGATTTCAAAATACAAAAGTCTTGCTGAAGAATCATGTTTAGACAACAATGTTAACTGACATGACATGATTAATTCTGTTATTTGTCTTGAACTTGACATTCATTCCAAGTTAGTGATTTACCCACATATATTGGTGTGACTTACTAGCTGCTCTCTTAGCCTCAGCAGCGGCGGCGTCGGCGGCTTGCTTGGCCTTCTCCTTAGCGTCTTCAGCTGCCTTCAGAGCTTGGGCCTTAGCATCTTCGGCCGCCTTCTTCGTGTTGTCGACTGTCGTGTTGATTGTGTCTGCATAACACAACAAAATATTGATATTCTGTTCATATACCTAACACCGACTGCGCCAATATCATGAGCTTTTTGTGGTCACGTCAAACCAACCTACTAAACTAACCAACAAGCATAAAACCCATACACAACATTATCTTTGGATCTTTAATCTAATCCCATTATATTAAAGAGATCTACATTTAGCAGATACTAGAACTGGTCGGGAATAGATGGTGTAACAACTTATGGCAATCTACTATCCTCAGTACTTTTATCTACAATAGGTACCTACTGTAAGTATTTACGAAGTTGATAAGTCCATTTATACCCTAATGTATGATCTTAAAGACAGCAATTAAGATAAAAGTAGCCTCCCTTCTTATAAGGACGTACTATGACTGCAACAGAAGACTATACTTTTCAAACTAACTGGTACCTGCATACTTGAGATTTCTTGACAGGAATTTGCATTGACATATCGGGTGACGCCGAAAATAAGCTCATTTTATTTGCGCAGACAGGTTTAAATAAAGAATGATGTATAATCGCCACTCCATGCTGATGATGATGAAAATCGGCTGTCATCGTCATAGTTATTTATGAGTTTATTAGCATTATTGCCGTGGGTAGTTCGGGTCATGTTTACATTAGTTGCAGTTATAATTTTATTGAAAACACGGAAAACAACACAGCTTAAATTATTAATAAACTAATGATCTCCAGCTAATTGATCTAGCTCGTGTTCTCGAAATATTTCGTAATAAAATGACAGCATAACGTAGCAAAACCAATATTTACGTATTTGATGAGGCTAAATATGTCAGTTCCTATTATCTGTTCTTCCATTAAGTCTTTCTACGACGTCAAAAACATTTGAGACACAAACGAGATCGTAAGCCAGTAATATTTCTAGGGTTGCAATGCAACTGTCGCCATTATAATCTATTAGTTAATAAGGGGTGATCGTTAGGAATTGTATGACAATTTAAGTAGGTATGACAATAGAATAATCACGGTAAATTCTTTGACTTGTTCTTTTGAAAGGACTACTGCGAATATTCCAAATAAATTCCTTATGCCATACCATTACATGACGCATATAGAATTTTATCTGAGTATTGAACCATATCCGGGGTTGTTATCTATGTCATTAATACTTTCTATAATATTCACATCTACGTCTAAACGATCACTCCGATTGTCAACTGATTTAGCTATATTTTAAATCGAAGCTGTCACTCGTCAAACTGTTGTACCATTTGCCCCTTCAGCAGCTCTCTTGCAGGTATCTTCCGCTTCTGCTACTTTTGTAGGGCTGAATGTGTTCTGAACCTTATCTAGAAACGTCACAATATTTTACACACAAGTCACCCAACACCAGAGGTAAGTTACAAACCATTGAAGCTCTCAGCAACTCCGTTGGTCTCGGGTAACGTCGGAGTTAAGGTTTCGACACCATTTTGAACGAGTTCTGTGATAGCAAAGGAAAGATAAAGAAAGAAAATTGAAAAGCAGGAATAAAGAAGCAAGAATAGTTACCGTTAGTATCTTCTACAATTTCTACGGGGCCCTTAATATCTTCGGAACAGGGTTCAGCAGTCTTTTCAATGGTTTCTGTCGCACTAAAGACTGTGCTAGTTAAGGTGTCTAGGGAAGCGTGAAAAAAGAAAATTAGTGGAAAATAAAGGATAACATGCAATGCAACCAATAAAAGCAAGCTCACGGTTCGGAGCACTTAAATTATATAGCCAATTATTTTGTGTGGCTTTTATTTTAAAGGACTAGCGTAAAGGTTAATCTTGACGAGTAAAAACGTACAAGTCATTGGTATTTAATGTATTCAGACGTCCACATAATGCCCACGATCGTACCTTGCACTACACCAGCTATTTATAGCAAGTGCAAAGGTTATACAGATAAAGGGGTCAGTGGAAAGGTAAACAATATGGAATGCTTGTAGCAGATACGTGTTTCATTTGCTTAGTGGAAATCACGAAATAGACACATGTTGGGTCTGGCGTGATCTAGAAAAGCAGGTTTTAGTTTGCGTCTTTTCTGTGGACACGATAAAAACTTAGGCTTCACGGAATCTAGGATTTTTATTGATGAAGCCAACAATTTCTATTAAAAGCAAAAGAAAAATGTGTGACATTTAGATAGTTTTTTTTTTTGTTATTTACATGTCCACAGGAAAGATAGTTTATCTTTACACGTACAAAATTTTACCTTTCGCGCTTCCAACAAGCGATGTTCCTTTATCCACGACGCTACCAGCGTAATTCTTAGTGGTATCTACAGTGCTCTGTACAGTGCTTGCTACGGTATCTACAATAAACGAGTGCAATAAATAAATATGCCAAAAAAGGGTTGACGCTAAACGTACATTGACGATTTCATTATTCAGTATTAAACAAGTTTTTGTAAATGAAATAATGGATGATACCTTTAGCACTTCCTACTAATGTAGTGCCTTTCTCAACAGCAGACGCCGCTGCGTTTTTTGTAGCATCTACTGTACTTGCTAGAGTGTCTAAAATAAAACAAAAAAATAATAATAATAAAATTTTAAACAAAAAAAAACCGACTTCAATTCTATACTAATATAATAAAGCTGAAGAGTTTGTTTGTTTGTTTGAACGCGCTAATCTCAGAAACTACTGGTGCGAATTGAAAAATATTTTTTGTGTTGGATAGACCATTTATCAAGGAAGGCTTTAAGCTATATAACATCACGCTGCGACCAAAAGGACCGAAGAAACAGTGGAAAATGTAGGAAAAACGGGGGAAATTTGTCACTATTCCACGCGGACGGAGTCGCGGGCACAACTAGTTAGCAATATTTTGAAAGTATTCTGTTTACTGAATGTAAAATCTTGACTTCATCAACAAATTACCGAAAACGCCGTACATCTCCATATAAAATTTGAAGAGTTCCCTCGATTTCTCCAAGATTCCACCATCAGATCCTGGTGTCGTGCAAATGGGACCAATTTCGAGTTATACCCTTTCGATTAAAAAAAAAATTTTGAAAATCGGTCCACGGGTTTTCGAGTTATCGAGTAACATACACACAAAAAAAAAAAAAAAAAAAAAAAAAAAAAAAAAAAAATTAGGTCGAATTGAGAACCTCCTCCTTTTTGAAGTCGGTTAAAAATAGATAGCTTACGCAAATTATAACGAAAACAAAAGGAAACAGTAGTACCTTTAGCACTTCCTACAAGTGACGAACTAGTTTCTACCGCTGATGACGCAACATTTTTAGTAGCGTCTACTGTACTTGAGATCGTGTTTGCAACAGTATCTACAAATAATTAAGTATATTGCGAAATGAACAAATAATAAACAATATAAAGTAAAATGAATGATGCCAATATTCTTAGGTACCTTTAGCACTTCCTAAATAGGAGGTACCAGTGCCAACAGCCGACGCGGCAACATTTTTAGTGGCATCGACAGTGCTGGCTACAGTATCTACAAATAATGAAATTAGAAAGAATATAATAACTATGCGTTTAGGAATAAAACAAAATAAAGTACCTTTTGCAGCCCCAACAAATGAAGAACCCTTTTCAACAGCCGACGCTGTTAAATTTTTAGTCGCGTCTACTGTACTTAAAACAGAACTGGTAACTGAATCTAGGAATAAAATAAAATATAAAATAAATAAATCAGTAAGTAAACAAAACAGTAAATTAATAAGAAAATAGGATAGTACCTTTAGCACTCCCTAAGTAAGAGGTACCAGTCCCAACAGCTGACGTGGCAGCGTTTTTAGTGGCATCTACAGTACTGGCTACGGTATCTATAAATACATCTTCTGTTTAAGTAGATTATAAACAAATAAAAATAAAAAGTAAATTAAATTCATACTCATTTTTATACCTTTGGCAGTTTCTACGTATGATGATCCCTTTTCAACAGCAGATGCTGTTAAATTTTTAGTGGCATCTACTGTGCTCAATACGGTATTGGTAACTGAATCTAGGAATAACAAAACGATAACATAAACAAACGGTAAATCAAAACAAAATTATACAGAAAATGTAAAAATAACATAGGTACCTTTGGCACTCCCTAAATACGAAGTACCAGTTCCAACGGCTGACGCTGCAGCATTTTTAGTGGCATCGACAGTACTGGCTACGGTATCTACAAATTAATACTCAATTTAAAGTGAAGCTATAAAGTAAAATATGAAAATGAAGCCATTAAAATTTCTTTATTTGATGTGACAGATCTATATCATTTGCCTTTATACCTTTTGCACTTCCTATATAAGACGTTCCTGTCTCTACAGCTGATGCGGCAGCGGTTTTAGTGGCATCCACAGTATTGGCGACAGTATCTAAAAATTATCACCGCGTGAATAAAACAAAAACAAAAAACGGAAATGAAGATACGAATTAATGAGACATCTACTATTTATTACCTTTAGCACTTCCTACTAAAGCCGAGCCTTTTTCAACAGCAGACGCTGCTACGTTCTTAGTCACATCTACGGTGCCTTGGACAGTGTTAGTAACGGTTTCTACAAATAATAACAAAAACAAAAACTAATTTAAATCAAAATTAAACTAAATACTGGACGCTAGTTCATGTTTATAGATAGTAAATAATAAACAAAACAAGACAACTAAAATATGGATACATTAAAAAAAATATAATCAAAATAAAATGATACCTTTAGCAGTTCCTACTAGTGTAGTTCCCTTTTCTACGGCTGAAGCAGCAACATTTTTAGTTACGTCTACAGTACTACTGACTGTGCTTGCAATTTTATCTAAAATCATGTCCAATTTTATTTTACGGATACAGAATTTAGGAACATAAATTTGGAACTGAAAAGTCTGTTTCTTATACCTGTAGCACCCCCCACATAAGTAATTCCGGTCCCAATCGCCGTCGACGCAAGATTTTTAGTTGCATCTGCTGCACTTCCTACTGTATCTACAACATTATTGATCTGATTAACTTCGAATCCAATTAGGTATTTGTAAGCATTTTTTTATCAATGGACTAGGCAAACAATTTATTTTACCTTTAGCACTCTCAACTAAAGATGCACCTTTCTCTACGGCAGATGCCGCTACAGTTTTACTGGTGTCTACAGTTGACTGCACTGTGTTAGCCACAGTGTCTAAAATAAATGTAAACGAAAATTGTGTAAGAAAATAAACATGTAGATGATAAACTTAAATACTTATTAACCCGTCGAGCGCCCCATATTACGGCTTTTTCGCACATTTTTCTAGGTTCCAGCCGTCCTATGCGCACACGTCTGCGCATAAAGTTGCGTCGCTGAATAAAGATCACTTTTATTCACAAGAAAAACGAATAAAACAAACGTGTGCGGGTAGGAAGCGCGAAAGAAAAAACCGTTACGCGCACACCTGTGCGCGTAGGGCGCTCCACGGGTTAAATCAGATTTAAGACAATTTTATTAATTTCATAGACAACCAAGTCACCTTTAGCGCTTCCTACAAGGGATGTGCCTTTTTCAACGGCTGATGCAGCCACATTCTTCGTAGCATCAACAGTACCGTACACTGTGCTAGCTACTGTATCTAAATACGAAAAAACATGATTGTTTAATTTTCGATTTGTATAACTTTTGTTAATTTTGACATACAGTTAAATCAAATGTATACCTTTAGCGGCTCCCACATACGATACCCCAGTGCCTACAGCTGCTGCAGCCGTATCTACAATGTTTAATTTTGTTGAAATAACCCAATAATCTTTACATAATTCAATATTTGTTAAATAACTTTACGCACCTTTAGCACTATCAACATAGCCTTTGCTCTTTTCAAGCGCGGACTGAGCAACCTGCTTCGTTGTGTCAACAGTGCTGTGCACAGTATTTTGTATGCTATCTACAAGCGAAAGCAAACATATAAGACGTCAATGAAAGCCAACGACAAAGCTACATGTTTAAATAAATAAATTCTACAGATTCAAATTTACCTTTGGTGGAGTCTACGTAAGTTTTACCAGCTTCGAGTGAGCTTTGAGCCGCTTTCTTTGTACTATCTACAGTGCTTGCTACCGTATCTAAAATAAAATGAATAAACTAAATAAGAAAATAAAATTCTTGATTTTATGAAGCAATGAAAATTTTATGCAAAATGATTAAAAAGCGGTTATATACCTCTAGCGCTATCTATATAGTATTTGCCGATATCATAAGCCGAATACGCAACGTTCATGGTCGTATCCATGGCACTTTGGGCCGAGTGCTGAACGGTATCTAATTCACACAAACAAACATGTTATTCACACGGGTTAGAACAACACATAAAATAGTTCGGATTGGTTGGTACCTTTTGCACTCTCCACGTACGATTTGCTAGTTTCAACAGCACTAGTGGTTATATTTTTGGCACCTTCTACTGTGCTTTGGGTAGTATTTGCGGCTGTGTCTAAAGAGGAAAACAAAACTGAATAAAATGAAAAACTTTATGTAAGCATAGACTTAATGATTTCGGTTTGTACCTGAAGCGGAAGAGCCATAGCTTTTTGCCGTTTCTACAGCTGAGTTCGCTAATTTTTGTGTAGCATCTACCGTGCTTTGGATTGTGCTTGCAACATTATCTACAAGAATAATTTACTTTAAATAAACAACACCTACAATACAATATTTACACGACTACTTCGAAGCAAACACTAAAATCTACCTTTGGCACTAGTTGCGTATGATTTTCCTGTCTCGACAGCACTTTGTGCAACGTTTTGGGTGGTGACTACAGTGCTCGCTAAGGTCTCTAGAAATAATAAACCAAAAACAAAATGAGTAGCTTACTTAATCTGTGCCATTTGTTTATACAAGCTTGATAATTATGATAAATAGTGACTGCACTTAGTGAATCAAATGCCTACGACAATATAGTATGCTACAGAAAAAGGATATCAAATTAAAAATAAACAATGCACAATAAAAGAGCAGTGGAATGTGCCAAGAACAACGAAAACGTATCCGCCTACCCTTTTTTGGCTGAAACCCAGGTTATTATCAGAATGGTTACGATAGCCTGCGTAGCTCTTAACTCCTCAAGTCCTCACTAACGAGTTCATTTACCTTTCACCCTCTACCACCTTAGTTCTTTCACCTGTCGGTGTAGTGTAAAATTAAATATAGAATGGTTAGTAGAGAAAAGAAAAGTCTCGGTTTGAAAGAGTAAAGAAGACTTACCTTTGGCTGTGTTGATCGCCGATTCTGCCGACTTTTTGGTATTATCTACAGTTGTTGCGAGGGTATCTACGAAGAGTGCAAAAGAAAAAGATAAGGAATAAGCTCTAACTACAATTATATCCAAAATCGCTAATTCTTCTATTTTTGTGTAAACTGACGGGTTTAGGTGTCAACCTTTTAAACACAAATTATCTGGTGTTGGCCAGACAAAACTTGAAATTTAGTCCAACTTAATTTGTCGCTCTTCAACGTCACTGCTACAAAAAACACATCAAAATCGTAATTCTACGGTCATTAATTTCAGACTTACCTTTAGTAGTGTCAACTGCTTTCTTGCCGTCTGCTACGGCTTTGCTGGCAGCATCTTTAGCCTCTCCAGCGGCCAGGGACACCTTGGACAGTTCTTTGTCCAGGGCGTCGATGGCAGAGTGCTTCGCGTCATTAGCTAGAGAGAAATCGTTTACATTAGTATCATTATTGAACCTATTTTAGTCGCTGGAATCACAGACGGTTCCGATTTTTTGTTGATTTGTGCTTCAATACCACGTGCAATGACCGGAGTAACATCCGTAGCTAGCACATGAGCGCTTGTTAGGAGTCTTACACCGAGTCAAGTATCTATTCCTATGATTTAAGATGACGTGTGATTTTAATTTCAAGTCATTCAATTTTGAATAACAATTATACCTACGCATACGAGAACTTATTTCAGATTATGTGGCAATGCCATTAAATAGCTATGTTGCTCTTATAAGCCGTATTACTTACCCTTCATTCCAAACCCATAACAAACGTACAGATCAGACATTAACATCAGTTACAAAATATGGAAGAAAGAAACTGTATCGGGTACAGAATTAAAATTAAACCAATCGCTAATCTTATCGCTGCTCTATATCCAGTTGATTAATTGGATTAGTGTCATGTCAGTTCGATATGAAACATGAGCTAGCTGTTTTAGCTGCAACAATTACGATGTTCTTAATAATTCTGACTTGGAATAATGAGAATGTGACTGTAGCTTCTTTAATGGACGCAGCCATTTTATATCCATTAGTGGACAAATTCTAAATTAATTTTTTCGTCACCGATTAAACATTTTTATACTTGATGATTTTCATGATTAAACTCTTCCGTCTCTTTTGGGTTTCTTAATTAACTGTGATGTAGAAATAATCTAGATTGAAATTGAAATAAGTGACGAACTTCAAGCTTTTTTTAATGCGTTTGTCAATAAAGGTCGCCTATAACTGCACATAATAGCTACCTGAGTTTGCAGCGTCGGTGGCCGACTTCTGAGCGCCAGTCACTAGTTCGCCGGCCTTCTTGACCTGGTCTTCCACCACATGGGCGGCCTCCTGGACCTTCTCGGAGGCCACCTGTTCAGCATCCTTCTTCTTCCTCTCGAAGAGAGACGCAGTCTTCTCGCCGATGCTTTTGAAAGCCCCTGTTTACACACCATTAAATTCAACTAGATGTAAATGCGTAATAAAATTTAACGGTGCTTAACATGCGTCCATTAAATGGTGTAGGGCGTCAACAAGTTTAGTGTGCTAGAGGAAACAGCTGTAGCGAAAAGATCACACGAGACGCCTCGCGCTTATTGATTTTCTTCAGCTACACGCTTCGGTCAAGGTAATTTCTTTGCAGTCGCACACCCAACACGGCTCATTTATTTTGATAAATGACTGTTATTCCACTGCAGTAAACGAAAATTATTCTACAACTCCGTGAACTTTTAAAACGACGATGGCTGTGTATTATATCTTGGACGCTTTATTGTTAAATTCACGACGTGGGTGCGTCTTTCTGATCCAAAGATGGTGAGGAGGGGCCCTTGCAATAAACAAAGATATTTAGTGCCGACAGTACCGAATACTGCGCAGTTATATGTATTGTCCTCTTTATTTATGTAGGTTAACGAATAAACTATATCGATGATTTTGTGTATATTTTTGTTCTAATTACATAATAAGACTCACCAAGGTTTTTGTCTACCAGTAAGCGTGAAAATACAGATTATTATTAGGTATAGGTAAGTATACCGCAGATATATTTAAACTTCAAGGTCATAATGATTAACTAAGGTGCTTAACTACATACGAACGTCGGAGCCAATCGAGATAAAATAAATTGGATGTAGCCTACATCATGTAGGTAATGTTAACTACTTAGGTGAATCTACGAGTAATTGAATTTGTGTTGATTTGTAACGTATTAATTAACTAGGTGTGAGCATCATGGAATTACAAATTGACTATTTTACTAAGTCTAAACAATGATTCACTATTGTAATATATGAAAGCGATTTACATGACAACTACAGCAATCACAATATTTATTGCAATCCGTAGCGATACATGCTTCATGATAAAATCTGTAAGAGATAAGGGTTGTGTGTATACTTTCAACGGTGCCATCGGTTTAGGGAAGGTAGGAATGTACATTCACTATGAAGGAGCGTCGAGCGTGAGTGAGATGTAATTGTAGTTTGACGTCTCGATAAGTGTCACGCGCGTGCATTGGTCCCGTTCATTTGACCGAATGGAAATAGATTTGGGAGCCGGTCAACCGATCCGGGATCATTGCTCGCCTCTGACCGATTTCGCAATCAGCACTGATTGATCGATGCCCCAAATAACTTTCCAGGACCACTTGAACAAAACATCAGAGGAATAAAAAGTGGCAGCGCAATTTATAGTCTACGCTGTGCGTTCATTGAGAAATCTATTTGTTCTCCTATCCTGACTTTTTCAGTTTACTTTTCATTTACATCACAGTCAAAATGTATTAGGTGAACTAAATAAATTACGAAAACCATATAAAATACGTTACATACAAACCAAATAAATTATTATAACATTACAATTTAATCCTAAGATATAACTGTTCGCTAATTTTAACATCTCTTGTAAAGGCACTTGAACTAAAGTACTGCACTTGAGCCGAAGTAATCTTAAGATTAAGAACGATTCCGTTAAACTCCTTCAATTTCTTAGTAAAATTTCTACACAGTGAATCACTCATGGTGATAACATGTGCGCATGGATTATAAATATCTCGTGAGATAATGGCTCGCGAGATCCGCTACGATGCCAATTTTAGAGGAATGGTGAGAAATTTCAATTTGCTATGAAAATGCATTCGTTTTACCTCACCATCATCACGTCTTTACTAGTGTCTAGTGCGATGAATGATTCTGCCCGCGATATTTTTTATAATTCATGAGCCTTAGCCTAACTGAAAACACTTAAGTAATTAAAAATAAGAGCAATAAATAGTCAAAAGAACAGGACGCATTAGCTCTATAATAGACTATAATAATGCAAAGATAAAAGAGCCATATGCTCAGCTCATGGCTGTAATAAAATCCCTATTAGCGATCGCTGTTACCTTACCATTAGTACAATTTGTTAAGCAATCGACTTTATGTCATGACGTCATAATACTTCCTTAAAAACCAATTCGAAAGTGTGTCTGGTCTAATAGGTATCAAAAGTAGGCAGCACAGGTGTAGTCATCTAAATAAACGTATGTTTTATACTGAAGGTAGATGAACTGTCTGCCAGCCTGTCTGGGTCTCGGCCCCGAAAGTCTACATCCAGGTATATCGATCCGTCCACGCTAGACCGTTTTTTTACTGCGGAATACTCCATGACCTAGACTAGGACATCGAGTGACCTAAGCGGTTAACTATTTAGACGTTCTGGTTAACTGTTCGAGTTTGTATTACTAATCGACTTTGGTTAGGTTATTTGTTTTTTTAGTCTTATAAAGCTGTGCCATTAACTCCCACTCATGGGGCCTCGGGAAGAGTGTGATTTTTATTTGATTATCGATTAATTTGATCCGGAGGTTAAAGATCATGCGTATCTATCGAGCTCCTGATAAAGCCGATATATTAACAAACTTCACAAACTACTTCCCGGATTAAGAAAAGAGTCACTATCTGCCATTTGTTTTTTGAACTCTGATAAAAATACATCCGTTTCATAGGTAACATTTTTATCAGAAGTCCGGCAACAAGCCTCACACGTGCGAGTATGGTGTCAGTCCAGACGAAGAGTGCTATCAATGAGATCGGTAATAACATTACGCATTCCTTCCCCCACAAGCAGAGTGGGGCCAATTGAGATAATATCCGGCCTGCCATTAGGTGCCATGACATCACATTCCGTCGCCCGTGATGTCATTCCGTACGAGAATGCAGAAAAAATAGCGTTACTGCGAAGTTATGCTGCGGTGTTAAGCTCACGAGTTGATTTTTACGCGTCAATTCACTATTACAGTTCTAAATACTGGTTATTAACTGCGATTTTTATGTATGAAACTCTTGTTCAAATTGGATTGAACTAGGTATCTGATTAGGAAAGTGACCCTATCTTGAGTTTTCTATGGGTACACTAGAACCAATGGATTCCTGAACCAACACAGTAACTGTCATAGTGACATTACTTTGCTCTACAAAGAAAATTAAAAAAAAAATACATTCGTTAGTTCTGATAACGTTGTGAGGTGGGTCAGAGATCAATTGGTTTGACCGTATCTTATGATTGATATCTACGTAGTTCTGCTTTCTGACCTTCACACGATAGAATTTGTAGTCTACTCTGCATGTAAGTACTAGTTAGCAGCCATGAGCGCAATTATGCCAGCAATGCTGACGATATAGTCATTTTCTTAATGTCGTTAAATTGTTAATTCGAGGCACATGTTTCAGTCGATCAAAGAGTCTAATCAATTATGACACTCAAACTCAAAATTAATGTTCCAGCGACGACTAATTTAAGAAGCTAAATCATTCCTTGTTGTGGAGTTATTCGTTTGAACGAATGATTAATTTTCACATTAGGTACAAAGTTTTAGAATAGATATCCATAATCAATAAGCGATTATTCGAACGTCTCATACACAAATAATTCTGATACATTGTTTACTTATTTATACAAATACAGAAACTCTAACAAATAAACGAAAACAACTTCAAAACCTTTAGACGATTCGTACAATTCTTATGATTAATTAAATGTTTTATATCAACAAGTTATCCATGTTCAATATTGTATGCGTAGCGTAGGTATTCACTTCACACGTGCCTTAGTCACGTCAAGTTATATTAAATGACAATAAATAAAATAAACATTTCCAGCAAGAGAAGCTGAGCGTGTGACACATCATTTTAAATTCATGACTCAACTCACCCTCCTTTGGCTTAAGTCACGGCGGGAACTGCGTAATAGCGCATTCTACTTTTCTGCATGAAAACAGGGATGAATACAGAGCAAGAATGCTAAATATGTAAGTAAGTTGAAATAAATTAAAAAGAAATAGCGTGACTATTGAGTGTTTCCCCCTTTTCACTTCAATTTAATGCTTGCTTCAATCCATTAAAGTGTTTTGTTACTAAATTAAATAGCGTTTCAATCTATCAAACAAAATATCATGTAGATACGACCGTTCAAATTACATTTTGACTTAGACATACGACTGCAAGTACTGTACGGGTACCACTCGACGGGTAAAATGAAATATCCCATATGTTAATAAACATGCGCGCCCTTCGGCCTCGAAATACTCTCGCATTCCTGACTTGACTTTATTTTCGTTTTCAGAGGTGGCCGGTTGGAGTTTTGAACAGGGTAGGCATAATTTACGGGTATGTTACTTTATGCAGGGAATATTGCCGAATAAGTGCCGTCCTTTTCGCTTTTATTTAGTTACAATATCCACAGGTGAGACAGATGAACGACATGCTTAGTTCTACGGTCGGACCAGTCTGACCGACCGACCTTGATGATGTCATCGCGCCTGCAGCGAGTTTTGGTTTTATTATAGTTTGATGTGGTTTGATTGCGATGGCCTCTACTGGATGAAACAATGGTTATCTTTTGTTTACGTTACGATAATCATCGTAGGAAAATTTTTGTTTTAGCAGAGCTGGCATGAAAATTGATTACGGATCGTACTTTATTAGTTTTAAATGATACTTAAAGTACAAGTACACTCATAACAAACACAGCTATCTTTACACAAAATGGACATTTACTCCGTTATGCCAAAATAGAGACTCAAACAGAACCTCAATCCAAGACACTGTTCGATACTACTCAGCTAGGTATAAGCAACTTGATCCAAGCTTAGTAACTATACGTCGCAAACAAAGGCCACACCATTGTTAGCTCAGTCACGTTATTGTGTAAACTTGAAGACCGC
Organism: Adoxophyes honmai; assembly: GCA_005406045.1. Classification (NCBI taxonomy): domain Eukaryota; kingdom Metazoa; phylum Arthropoda; class Insecta; order Lepidoptera; family Tortricidae; genus Adoxophyes; species Adoxophyes honmai. The sequence goes on along the minus strand of BHDV01069810.1, from coordinate 157,088 downwards.
GCGTCTGGTAGGAAGACGTAAATAATAGAACAAAATACCGAAATAGGTAGGTACCAACTAAAAGTCCAACTCGTCCAGCCTTGGCCGAATGAGTGTACCAAGTTTTGGTGCACAAGCACTCTATCAGACGTTTGTATGTATGTATGTAGTTAAACGTAAGTACGCAACATACTGTCCGGATCTGATTACTATGGTGTTTGTTTACGTTATCGGGTTCAAATAATAATATTTATTAGAACCGTTGCCAAGCATAAAAAATAACAACTTCATTTAAACGCGATTTTTGTTGATTTCATGGTCACATTTGATTTCCTATGTTAACGATCTCAGCTCTAGACAAAGGTGAAAAAGAGCTTCAAAATAATTTATTAAGTAAGACGTTACTTACCTACAAGGTCACGCGTAAAAAAACTTAAACTTAGTACATTATAGGTTTGTTTTTCGAAAATCGAATTATTTTTTTCTGGAAAATGTTATTCAATGTATTTCAAGATGGTGGCCAGCTTCATTTTATTCAGTTGTCTGATAAATATTAAACCATTTGAATGGAAACATTCTCAGCACGCCAATTGTTTCGAAATACGCGTGACCGGTCTTAATTCTATTTACACCGTTGTGTGATTAAATGAATGACCAATGTGGAAGTACTGCGTAGTGCCTATTTGTATTCGTTTCTGGACACGTACGCGACTAAAACTGGAATTTACTACGCTTTATATAGAACTATTTGGAATTCTTTGTCTTCAACAAGCCCATCAAGGTTTCTCGGTAATGATCATAATAATTCCGTATTTTTTTAATGATTACCTTGCCATGTTTTTAAATAATTAACGCATTATCAAGAACTTGGTCTACTTCCAGATATTATAAAAAAAACTAGTATTAAAAGAGGGTGCTTTATGGTATTATAAAAAAAACAGCAGTATGAGGGAGTCTGGGCTGTAGTTTCTACGCAGACCCATTGCAGATAGGAAACTTCACTTTTGTTGCTGCGTGCAAGACTTTCTTTTTTTTTGTAAAAATCGAATTAAATTTTGCATAAAAATTCTAAAAATGACAGAGGTGCAAGCATGTGGTTGGTATTGAACAATTGTTTTAACGTGCTGACATTTCCATAAATTGAAGAAAACCCACAATAAAAAAAATGTACAAAACGAGAAAAAATGTGTCGGTTACTCGGTTAGTTGATGGTACATAAAGAGTGAATGAGTCATCGCATGCTAGGGAATGCTTAAGGTCGTGTCACGATCGTGATACAATCGCAATTGAACGCGAGTGAACTTCATTCACTCTGCGTTATCACATCACTAGTTACTCATGGTTCTAAACTTTAATTAGAATATGGCGCAAGTCTGCTTATTTAATAAAATATAAAAGTTCTAAATTACAGACACCGAGAACGATCGATATGAAAATGACGCAACTGCGGCATTAGCTACATTATTATATGTGTTAGGTAGGAAAATGTTTGTGGAATATACTAGAAAAGCACGAGCACTATAAAGCTAAAATAATAACATTATAATATTTTATATAGTTTAATATTGTTAATTCATGCAAATAAAATTAGAATTCCGATGTTTGTTGATGTTGACGGACTAAATAATATGATAACTATCGACAGACGGAAATACCTACAGCTACTTGTTTACCTTGATTTTTGCTTAGTATAAAAACATTTAATACAAGCAAGCGACATTTTTTACTTACTTGAAAAATAAGTATCCACAATATTACACATTGTAAGTTTGTACTTCGTAAAGTTACTTACCAATTTAATATGATATCGAAATGTTAAATGACTTTTAAAAAGGCACATTTGAAAATTGTATACACAGGTAAGGTAGGTATCCCTACTTCTATTTTAATTAGAATTAGTCGTAAAAAATCGGCGACTGAAGGATGAGTTAAATATAAAGGCTAGTCTGTTCAAATTATTTCAAATTAAATTATCGTAAACATAAGGTACTTCAATATACTTATTAAAGGTAATATGCTTGAAACGACAGAGGGACGATTGTTTTTTTGTTTAATTTTTATACAGTAAATAACGTGGCAAGATTTTAAGGCCCCGCGCAGACGACAGACAATCCGCGACGGACTTTTTAGCCTGTTAAAATAGAACCTATGGAATTATATGCAGTAACGCACACGACGCGCAAAAAGTCCGGCGCACAATGCATACAATCCACGCAGACTTTTTGTCTGTCGTCTGCGCTGCCCATAAGTAGTAGGGGTAAGTCCATGCAGCGCTTTTCCATGGGTTAATTAAAATCTTGCCAAGTTAGATTTCGGAGAATGTAAATGTCTTCCAAGTGTCAAGCTAAGTTTGTTATAAGGTTTTAAGAGCCCTTTATCTCAGTTTTTTTTTTTATTTTTTTTTTATTAGCCAAGTGTATCCCACTGCTGGGATATAATAAGAAATAAAATAAATCTCAGTTTATATAAGAAATAAACTCCACTATCATAACAAAAAAACGTTATAACGCAAAAAGCTATGGCGTAATGAACGTTGTTAGATAAATATATAAGGCACATAAATTAATCCCAGTCCATGTAGGTACATGTAATGTGTTAAAAGATATGATATTGATTTACGTAATATACGTGCTAATACTAATGCTAACTACACTACTTAACTGAACAAGCGCAATACATATTTATAGGTATTCCAATATTTACTAGTAGTAAAATAATTAAGGTTAAATTACAACAATACTCGAGTTTTTATTTTTTGAATGATATTACTTTCAAAACTTTACTCAATTGATAGGTAGCTATAAGGCCTTTGAAATAAAGTAGTAATAAATTTATAGTACTTACGAATGTTACAATGCAATATTTCGAAAACCTTTTGAACTTAACAAATTATTTTAATAACTTATTTATCCAATTAATTAACATAAAAGAAGGCAAAAATGCATCCTGACCTGCAATTCCGCTGAACATTTTTCCGGATTTATTCAATCACTGAACTTCAAGAATTAACCACAAGTATGTTTATCGTTAAATTATTTTTAAACCACTTCTAATTTCGCACCAAACTAATATGAGCGCACGCCTCTGCAGGCGGGAGTACTGTTCGAAATACCTCCAAGGTTCAACTAGATTAGAGCAACAGCGAAGTCAGCGAAAACAATTTTCATGTGTTCGATACGTGAACCGCGGTCCACAAGGTTTTATTTTTATCAGTGACGTAATTTACTGGTGCGTTTAGTTATTGCAAAAAAATAATGAAGCCTCGTTACTAAAGTTTTATTAAAATTTCTGTTGTCTATTTTATTGCTAATTTTTGGCTAATTTATTATATTGATTTTGTAAATTATTTCTAGTCAACCTCACAAAATTGCAATCAGAATACCTGTGTGAATAGTTTTTCTACTAAAATAGTAGATTTTAGTCAGCGCTAGCAATTATAATGGGGCTGGATCAATAAGTACTTCCGGTTTACTTTCAAGTGCGATGTTTACGCGACAAAACACAAAATAATTACAAATATATCTGTTTGCTCAAGAAGGTTTATTTAAAGGCACTTTTTTTAGAAAAATAATCAATTGAATAAATTATTCTGCTGGCAACATTATTAAAAAAAAGAATGGGGTAAAGATCCGTTGCTTAGCAACAAACGTCATGACAATAAACACAATTTTGTCAACAACTTTTCATTTCAATTCAATACTTTTAGGATTTAGGTAAAAGCGGGTCGGAAATAATAAGTTTTTAGTGATATGTCGCTGAAATGTCTAAAGACAACTCCAACCTGCGTTTGCTCGGTTCGCCTGTAAACTTGTCTTACAGAAGTAAGAAGAAAGACGACAGAAAATTGCTGAGAAATAGACCGCGGTCTGCGCTCCAAAACTCTTGTTTTACACCGGTATGAAAAGATAAAATATCTAAATAACATAATTATAAAGTATAAAAAATTATTTTCATTGAGTGTGTGTTAATATATTTGGTTTTACCTGAAAATTACAATTGTGCTAAGCTAGGTAAAGCTAATTGTAAGGTTGGCCAAGGCTTAGAGGCCTTAGGCCAAGTGAATTCTGCATTTAATGAAGTTTTCATTTCTCAGTAAAATCACTACCAACCGATTTCTTAATGGCATATCCAACATTTCATTAATTTTATGAACATTTGGTGTCAGGTAAGTCAGTTTTGATCTGATACGTGAGCCACATTTCTGTTCTCTGAGTATATTTAAATCAAAGAAATTATTTTAAAAAGTAATATAGGAGGGGCAACATGACAACCACTTTTTTTAATAAACTAATAGGAGAAATAAGTTTTTATTGCATTTGCCTTAGTTTAAAAAGTATTCCAAATTCCAACCTTCATAATGAGGATTTTGAAAGATTGTCACATTCTTGTAGCTATGGAAGAATTCTATGACTCCATATTTTAATTTATTTTAATACAATTATTTCTTCGTCTCAAAATAGTTTAAAAAATATATCATTATACTAAAAAAAAAAAAAAATTCTTATAATTGTACAATATTAAGCTTTATCAAAATAATATGATCAGAATTCCTTGCAGTATTTTTTTGTGCTGGTATTCTATCTTGTAACTCAGGAGCATTGATGTAGAAAGGTCCTATCGGCCCTTAACATGATAGCGCACTTGGGAAATGTTCGTTTATTAATATAAACCATATCACAAAGTCATAGAGTCATTTTTCCGTGAAACCCTACATAGAGGCAAGTTGAGGACAGGTGAGCCTGCAACAAGGGAGCAGATTGTCTCGCTCACTCCTCTTGTCATTCTTGCCAGCCTAAAAAAATCTTTACGTCAAAAAAAAACATCGCTCAAGAAACTTACCTGAAAAATTCATACAATAATTTTATTTTAACGGTTTTGTGTCAATGAATTAGAATCGCATTAATTTATTTGATTTTAATATACACTTAATTTAATAGACAACATATTCACTATCAAGTCTACTTTTTTGTAATGGTAACCCCTTAAGTCGCCATAATCCTTACATTGACCATGAATTTTTGCATTATGGGACAGTATTAGGCGTAATCAATTACATTCTACTAGGCTACATTCGAGTAATTGTGATTCCTCAGTAATTCATTACCTAGGTTATCAAAATTACTGTAATAATCTCCTGTGATTACATTTGTAATTCATTTCTTTGGAATCGGTATTATAAACCGCTGCTGTAAGCTTAATTCTTGAGTAATCAAATACTTAAGTAAAACTACTACAGACTAGATTACTTCAATTAAATGCCAAACCTTTTCAATGTGTCAATTTCGTTAACGTCACTAAAATAAAATCGTATATATGATTGAAGTAAATAAGATTTATACGCTTGTAGATGATCAAATTTAACTTTTAAATATGCATAAAAATACTCTAACCAACCTATCTGGGAATTTAAGCGTGATGTATGTAAGATTACGACATTGAATGTCCCATATTGCAAAAATCTCATTGTCACCCAATTAGAAAGGGACACGCGCATCTCTGCTAATGGTACTGGTCTTGGAACGGCCTTTAGTGGCCAGTACTAAGTCCTTATTTACTTGGTCCAAGCTCAGGAGACAATAGCAGTGTAAGTATTTAGATAAAAAGTTGTTATAATGTTGATCTTATATTATTCTATAGGAGATAGGAATCAAGACATAGACAGCTTGTAACTGTAACAAACTCTAATAATTTTGTATCCTAGAAATTCAAGAATTTACTGAGTAACTCGTCTCCTGGGTAACATGTAACCAGGAATGCAAATTAGTTGATGGACTCATTTACATAATGTATATTGAATTTTCACTTTATTTGTTATGGTTACCCCAGGATGTTCAAGAAAGCTACAAGCGGCCATTTTCTGCTGATGCTAAGGAGAGGGTGCCATCAACAAGAACCTTCTTCAAAACTTTCAGTGCGGAATTGCTACAATCATACCATGGTGAAAATATTTAAAAAACTTACATACATCACGTCTGTACTCCTTAATGGGGTAGGCAGAGCACATGAAACGTTACACAGTCATAATCATGGCTTGGTGAAAGAGGTATAATAGTGACAGGATGCTAGCCTGTCCCTCAAAGCAAACCTGAACCTATTTCCTTACTCCCTCTTACGACATCAGAGACCGACACCATATAGGTAATAGAGAGGTGCTATTCTAAGCCCTATTTCAATTACAACGCTCATAGTAACAAACTGAACAGGATAATTATACTTGCCGATGTGTAGAAAAATATTTAGTAATAGGTACATCCTTGTATCTCTGCAACAATCTTTTACAAAAAAACTACTTTGCTATGGAATATATTTTAGGAATTATTAAATTTTAATCCACAGAATCATACAACAGAAACTATTAACTTCCTTTAAAAAAAAAGGTTTGCGTCTGTATGTTTAAAACATAGGTATGTACTTTTATTTATTTAAGATTCACCTGCAACTGTCAAAGTCCTACCACCAACTGCTGATTTGCTTGGAGACTCTAAATCAATAGATAACCCATACTCTAGAAAAGATAAGGATTTATGCAGCAATGCCTCTGACTATGGATCTGAAGATACTTTCATCAGCCTTGGAACCAAGATAAAGGCCAAAGCACAAGTCAGCCCGAGCCCTAAGGTCAAGAATAGCACCCAAAAATTCCTAAAATATCGCAACCTAGCTAAAAAAGGACGAAAAGTTATGGATGTACCTATAAGTGAAGAAAAAGGAACTGATTACGGATTAGAAGTGAAAATCACAGAAAGAGCAAGGCCTCAATCACCCTCTAGAAGTAGAGATGGCATCGCGAGATGCTTGTCGCCATCGTTTAAGACTAGAGCGTATGAATCTTATTTCGTTCCGCTAGAGGCTGAAAAGAACGATCTAGCAGGCAGGGTTTCTTTTGGAGAGAAAGAAGACGTAGAGAACTCTATAGATGTGTATTCCAAGCGGCTTATGCAGACGAAACAACAGTTGTCCTTAGTTGAGGAAGAGTCCATTCAAGATCTTGAGAGTGTCCCTTCAGCCACTCTATCCAAAGATAATTCTATTGAAGATCAAAAAACTACTGACCCTGATGACGTTGATGGAGCTCTGACTGATAGAAATAATTACGTTGTTGATGATGATGAGAAAGATCCTTACCCACGGAAACCACCCGATTACATAGCAGAAGCAAGAACCTACAATAGTTTCTACGATGACTTTCGATCGAATTCAGCAGATAATTATAAAACCAAGATGTCCAGTACAGTAGTGCATACTGATTCGTCATCTAAAGATTCGGGATACCCCAGCAGTGCCAACGACGACAAATGCTACAGACAAGGTTATTCTCTACCAACCACGTCGCATTTGAGAAAGTCCAATTCTGATAATAAGGTTGGAGAGCAACCCAAAAGTTTGGATAGTCTATCCACAACTAGTAATGAACAGTATCCGAAACCTTTTACAGCGGACAAGAAGTTTCAATGGACCGAACCGTTGAATCACAGCCGATTGCTATATAAAGATTTCTTTTTGAAGAAGGAGGGCCATATAGCCGTAGCTCCTACAAATTCACCTATCAAAAGTGAGCCCTATAGTATCCCTGGTTGCAGTGATACCACAGATCTAGTCAAGGCTAATAATAAAACTGAAAATAATGAATATCCGACATATTTATTGAATAGCACTACTAAAGCGTACACGTCGAAAGTAATTGAAGATTATAAACGAGAATTAGAAGCAATCAATAATTTTCACGAACTCACCATTAAAGATATGCAGACTGATGCTATTTCACCAACACCAATGAATATCGATAAATTGTTTGAACAACACTCAAGTCTGCCCGAAGATAAAAAAGAAACAAGAAATAATACCAAAGAAGAAGTAAAGAATAGTAATACTCTAGATATAAGGAAGAGAGACATAGACAAACTGACTACTAAAGAATTAATACAAAATTATTTAAAAGTAAAAGGTGGTAATACTAAAGAATTCGCTAAAAATCTGAAAAAGTTTGAAAATATAGAAGCAAAACAGAATTGGAACAACAAAACATCGTCTTCTATCAACAAGAATGCAGTGTCTGTTATAAGAAATCAGACACAAACTCAGAGGAATCTGTTTACAATGAAAACACCACTTAGTGCCCGTATAGAAGATGTACAGAACGACAAAGACATTGATTCTTGGATGTCGTTATCTGCACCTTCGCCTAGATTACTGCAACTAGATGAAATGAGCACACCATCGCCACCTCTTGAGAAAACGCCAGAAATACCACCTAAAATTCATGAATCTGAAAAACCTGTTGAACTTCCGGAAAATAATCCAGTACCAGTTGCAGCTCAAGAGAGAGAAACACCGAAATCCAAGGAATTAAACACAAAATCAACTGTGTTAGATATCTATTCGATGTTAAAAGAAATCGAAAGTTTTGGTGATAACCCGGTAACCTCAGTCGTAAGTGAAAATGTAACTGAAGCTCCAAAAACTGAAGATAAAGAAGAAAGAGCTCCGACACCGAAAGATAATTTTATGTAAGTAGACCCTCAGAGTATAAAAATTTCAGCTTAGGCTTTTAGTGGGTTCTTACAAATTCCTTTATGAATTCTTTCAGGGAAATATTTGAATTTTTGGAGAAAGTAGAGCAAAGCGCAAATGATGCTCTTTCAGTGGTAACCAGTACCACTCCACAGACAATACCTAAGTAAGTAGATACTTAACTTACCTATACTGTAAATAACCAATCATACACGTATACCTATTAGAAATCTTGAAGAACATTTATATTTCCAACTTCATCCAAAATCAGCGAGTTCAGATCAATCTAATTAGCTCCAATAGTACAGACACTTCAAACTTTAAAAAAAAACTTTTTTCGCTCCATCCACATTAATCAATCTATTCATGTTGGACGGTTCTTTGTACTCTTGATCTGACCTTTTTCCAAAACATTTCCAATTTTCCTCTTTGACTGTTACCTTTGCATCATAATTCATAACACATTTCTCAGATAAACTACTTACTTTCTAGATTAGAAGGTCTCCTAAAATTACCTCATACGGAGTTAGCGCAACGTCTGGTAACAGCTTCCCTGCAGCTCGAAGAAAGGTCGTGCTGCATCGCTCTGCTGCAAGAGAGCCTGGCCAATCACAAGGAACAGGTTGGTAGTACGTCGTTAAGTATTACGAGCAGGTACATCTGGTTGGTTAAATGTGTAAGTATTTTTGTTGCAGCTACCGTGCTGCCATCTATCATTCAGTAGGAGAACTTGTATAGTTTCACCATTTAAAGAGAAATAAGGAAATTACTGGTGTATACGTAACGTCACATAATAGAGGAAGGGATTCAAATTCAACGAGCACTATATGTAAAGCAATCAAAATTTATTTCAGATGGTTAACAAAGTGAGCAACTTAGAAAAACAGTCTCTACGCAACATCAGTAAAGCGAAACTGGAGTGCGAGGAAGCGATCAAAAGACATCAAGCCTTCATTGACCAGGTAAGATTCTTAAATGGTTTTAGGTATTTGAAAGGAACTGTTTCTGCCGTGACGTCGCCAAGCGCTAGTTTGCCGTAGCACTTGCTTCAATCGATACTAGATGGCGCTAGGCTTGCTACTACAAGTAAAAATAAATGAAGTGATTATCGTAAGTCTCCTAGGATATAAAGCGGATTTCTTAAAAAGTTGTGTAAAGATGTAATGCCTCATTTAGGGTAACGGCCCCAGTTATGGACAGTTGACACGCACATCCAATGAACATTACATTCTTAATTCTAAGATCTTATGAATGTGAATTGATTGTTGTTAATAAATGATAGTCATTTAGTATATTAAATAAGAGTTATTGTCTATTACTGGTGCTTCATATACTTTTTTTTCATATTGACAAATAAGTTAGAGTCTGTCCCGAATTACACTTCAGATGTAGCAAGCGTCCCCAGACGGCAATAGTATTTGAATACCGGATAAACTTTATTTACCAAGAAGTGAAAAGGTAGGTATTTAAAGTGAAAATGGCTTTTTACTCAGCTAATAAACGACAAGAAAACCCTGAACCATCGCATCGAGCAGTTAGTGGACGAACGACGCACCCTCGAAGAACGGTGGAAGCGGTCTGCGCAAGCGCTGGAGGAGCGGTACAAGCTGGAGCTGCGCAACCAGCACGACAAAATGGCCGCCGCGCAACAGGTAAGCGTGAGAAAACAAAAAACCGGCCAAGTGCGAGTCGGACTCGCGCACGAAGGGTTCTGCACCAGAAACAAAAAAAAAACACTTTTCTATCGGAGCCCCTCTTAATTATCACTATTATTTTGATTTTTGTATTTGTTGTTATAGCAGCAACAGAAATACGTCATCTCTGAAAATTTCAATTGATAATTGTAACGGTTCTTAAGGTACAGCCTGGTGACAGACGGACAGACAGACAGCAAAGTCTCAGTAATAGGGTCCCGTTTTCACCCTTTTGGTATGGAACCCTAACAAAACCGCTTAAACCATTCGCGACTGGGCAGCGAGCTTTGGCCTCATGGTCAATGCTAAAAAGACACAGGCAATTGTAATTGGTGGTCCTCATTTTGTTTCCCGGATTTCTGACATAGTAGCTCCAAATCTGTATTTTGATGGTACAATTGTTCCTTTTTCATCTACTGTCAGAAATCTAGGAATCATAATGGACCAGACGTTGTCCTGGTCGGCTCAGGTTGCTGAGGTCAGTCGTAAACTTTTTGCCTCTCTGCACTCGCTCAGGCGTTTGCAAAATTTTCTGCCGCTCCAAACTAAAATCACTCTTGCTCTTTCGCTTCTGCTTCCTCTTCTTGACTATGGTGACATTGCATACTTGGATCTTTCTGAGGGGCTACTTGACAAGCTTGATCGCCTTCAGAACGTATGTATACGGTACATTTTTGGGCTCCGTAAGTATGATCACGTCTCACAGTTCCGTGCACAGCTTAAGTGGTTACCTATTCGCGACCGCAGGAATGTACATATCCTGTCATTACTTTTTAATGCTCTTTTTAATCCTTCCGCTCCTTTCTATCTTTCTGAGCGTTTCAGTTATTTGGCTACCGGCAGTCAGCATCGTTTGCGGTCTAGCACAAATTTTCTCTTAGCTACTTCTTCTACCTCTTCCAGGACATATTCCAAATCTTTTACTGTGCACGCTGCTAGGCTGTGGAATCGATTACCAACTTCAGTTCGGCAGTCCTGCTCGTTGGGCACTTTCAGGAATAACTTGAAGAAGATGTGGACCACTCGTGATTGAATGCTTGGGTTTGTGTGAGAGGCATTTACTAATTTATTTATTGTATATATATATGTACGGTACGCATTTATATCTATATTTTACCGTTTATTATTACTTAGTAGTATACTTAGTATGTAGTAGATTTATGTAAGTATAAGAATTGAAGTTATTCATAAGTAAATAAATTTTCGCTTTTGTCGTTACCTGTTACTGCTCCTCTCTACTACTCAAAGGTTGGCTGGTAGAGATCCCTTTTTGGGATAAGTCCGCCTTTGTACATCAAATTTTTTTGTTTATGACTTATTTGTATTTCTTGTGTTTGTACAATAAAGAGTTTTTTACTTTACTTTACTTTACTTAAACCAACTCACAAACAAATAGCTACGCAAATGTAAACAACCGCATGCGTACGCACGAGTAGAGAAAGAGAGGGGCGAGAGATACATACATACATACATACATAACCGCCACGCCTTATTCCCTGCGGGGTAGGCAGAGACAACAGAGCGCCATTCGCATCTATTCTGACATACTTCTCTCGCTTCACTCACATTCATCACTCTTGTCATACACGCTCGACGGTTTCGGGTGCTCCTTATTTGGGCTTTGTTTAGTACATCGCCGATCTGGTCGATATACGTTTTTCGAGGGCGCCCTCGACCGCCTTGCCCTAACACACTTCCCTTGTAGATCTGCTTACATATCCTTGATTCATCCATTCTCTCCACGTGCCCAAACCAACGCAGCATCCCTTTCTCTACCCTTGTAATAATACTCTCTTTCAGACCACACTTCTCTCTAATCACGCTATTACGCACCCTATCAGTAAGTTTTATACCACTCATGCTACGCAAAGAACGCATCTCAACCGCATTCAATCTACTTTCATGTCTCTTCTGCCACACCCAACTCTCGCTGCCATACATCAAAGTAGGTACTAGCAAAGGAACGAAGTAGTCTCTGCCTACCCCTGTGGGAAAGAGGCGTGACGATATGTATGTATGTAGGTACTAGCACACCGTTGTGAATATCCAAACGAGCATTCTCAGAAATGTCCTGACGGCTCACAACGGAGTGAAGTGCTCCATTCATTTGATTTCCCGCTTTTACTCTACTTTCGATATCCTCATCGTACTTACCGTCACTCGTGAACATACATCCCAAATACCTAAAATCTCTCACTTGTTCTAACCTTTCACTCCCAATTGTTATAACACATTCAGTCATTTCGTCGTTCTTCTCTATCACCATAACTTTCGTTTTACCTACGTTCATTCTCATTCCCTTCTTTTCAAAGGATTCGTACATTAGAGTCACCATGTCCTGTAACTCACACGCTAACGATGCAAGGAGCACCTGATCATCAGCGTACAAGAGACATTTGATGAGAGACTCTCCTATCTTCAATCCACAATCCCGCTCTTTCAAATCGAGTAAACAGTCATCCATGAAAAGATTGAATGCGAGATGAAAGAGATTAAAGGCGAGAGATATTACAGGAGAATATGTGGACTCAAAGTTTAGGTCGTGCAGATCTAGGCGACTGTGAGAGATCGATGTTGTCTCCTGGGTTACGGGACATTACGAATAAGATAATATTATTTTCCTTAATTATGTATTATATTATTTTTTAGCTTTCTAAATATTTGGGCGACCTTAAAAGAGTTTTCCATAACTTGGAATCGCAAGTGCTCGCGATTCAAATTGCAAAAAAATGTCTCTAATTTTTCTTACGTATTTTATGATTCCATTCTGTGATACTAAGTAAGTTTTAAAAAAAAGAATCGGATTTTTTTTTAATCGGTATCGATTGCGCTCTTGTTTCCGAATAAGAAAACATTTTTTTAAGTTGTACCTTTTTTTTAATGGCCCATTTAGGTACCTATTCCATTCAATTACCTACCAAAATGAACAATACAATAACCACAGACTTACATCGAAATAGATGACGCAAGCGTATGTACTTCGCGTGTTAAAAGGGAGACAAAAGGGAGAGCAATGTTCTTCCTTTGACGTGATTTCATTTAGTTTTCTACCACTTTAGATTAGGTTTAACTGCTTAGAGACAGGACAACTTGAATAAGGCGGCGTCACCTTTGAATCGGTTTCACTCGGACTGTCAATTCCCATCAGCATCACTAAAGCGTTCATGTGACGTTACAAGAGGTAGAGGAAAAGTGGCACGCTTGGTTTTCATACGAATGCAGGAACTCGTGGTATCTATTTCAATATAAGTCAACATCAACGTAGCCACAACATAATATAGCCTTTCTTTGTTGTCTGTCTCAATTATCAAGTGTCCTCTCTGATTCTCGAAGGTTGGCTGTAAGAGATCCCTTAAGGGATAAGTCCGCCTTTGTACCTCGCCTTTTATTTGTATATGAGTTTTGTATTTTCGTGTTCTTTCCTTTTGTACAATAAAGTGTTTACTTACTTACTTACTTACTTAAGTCTGTGACAATAACATTATGAAATGTGGTCATTTTTATTAAACTCTAATACAATTTAATTTCAGGTCGCCAGGCAAAGATGGGTTAGGCAGAAAGCGGAAAAAATAAAGGTACCCAATTCTCTCCATACCTATTCTTAAAATGATGTTTGTCGTCTAGTCTCCTATCTTCGATTAATTAATCAGCATGGTTCCCAAACTTCAGGAACTAACAGTAAAGGGTCTAGAAGGCGAGCTCCGCGAGATGGCAGACCGCCAACAGAAAGAGATAGCTGATCTGAAGATGCACCACGCGGAGCTGAACGGCCGCCAGCAGGCCCGCCATGCGCAGGAGTTGGAAGACCTGCGCCGGACCCTCGAGGAAGAGAAGGAGACTGCGCTGGTCAAGGAACGGCAGCTCGCCAGCTCTAGGTAAGACGCACCGCGGAGCTGAACGGCCGTCAACAGGCCCGCCATGCGTAGGAGTTGGAAGACCTGCGCCGGACCCTCGAGGAAGAGAAGGAGACTGCGCTGGTCAAGGAACGGCAGCTCGCCAGCTCAAGGTAAGACGCACCGCGGAGCTGAACGGCCGTCAACAGGCCCGCCATGCCCAGGAGTTGGAAGACCTGCGACGGACCCTCGAGGAGGAGAAGGAGACTGCGCTGGTCAAGGAACGGCAGCTCGCCAGCTCTAGGTAAGACGCACCGCGGAGCTGAACGGCCGTCAACAGGCGCGCCATGCGCAGGAGTTGAAAGACCTGCGACGGACCCTCGAGGAGGAGAAGGAGACTGCGCTGGTCAAGGAACGCCAGCTCGCCAGCTCTAGGTAAGATGCACCGCGGAGCTAAACGGTCGTCAACAGGCCCGCCATGCGCAGGAGTTGGAAGACCTGCGACGGCCCCTCGAGGAGGAGAAGGAGACTGCGCTGGTGAAGGAACGGCAGCTCGCCAGCTCTAGGTACAGTCAAGGAATTATTTCCTACCCATCTAAGGTTCAATCCAACTCGGCTGGGCAGCGTTTGGGAAGCTACGCAACATCTTTTCGTCGCAAATATCGCAGTGTCTTAAAACGAAGGTCTTTGACCAATGTGTGTTCCCAGTGATTGATATACGGAACAGAGACGTGGACACTTACTATGGGCCTCATCAGAAGGCTCAAAGTCACAGAAAGGGCGATGGAGAGAGGCGATGCTCGGCGTTTCTCTGCGAGATCGAATCAGGAATGAGGAGATCCGCAGAAGAACCAAAGTCACCGATATCGGTCGAAGAATCGCCAAACTTAAGTGGCAGTGGGCAGGGCACATAGCTCGTAGAACTGACGGCCGTTGGGGCGGAAAGGTTCTAGAGTGGCGTCCACGTACCGGCAGACGCAGCGTGGGTAGGCTCCCCGCAAGGTGGACCGATGACTTGGTGCAAGTCGCGGGAAGCCGCTCGATTTGGGCAGCGCAGGACCAGTCATTGTGGAGATGCTTGGGGGAGGCCTATGTCCAGCAGTGGACGTCTGTCGGCTGATAATGATGAAGGTTCAATACCGAATAAAGTACAGAGAAATTCGAGCGTTATATATTAGCGTGTGGTATATTCCCCTCTTGCTCGCACAGTGCGACGCACGTGCTCAAGTGCGAGCGTGAGGGCGATATTACTCCACGCCAGCAAAAGAGATAGATAGCAGCGGGTCAACACTCGATTTTCTCTATGCCCTGTGCCGTTTGGACTTCCATATGTACCAACCGGTTGGAAACGACCCACATCCAGCGTCTTCCGGCGACCTTTATATGTACATTTCATAGTCAAAGGTGACTATTCCATCCACGTTTCGTTGCCGCTCCTAGCATAATTTTGGATTTTAACATCGAAGAATGAATGTAACCAGTAAGTACAGGCTAATTTAGGATTTGGATTTGTTAAATGTCTACTCGAAAATATAAATCCCTTGACTATGGGCTTCTAATACAATTTGCAACTAATATACTTTTCGTGGCCCTTTTCACCGTGTCTCTTCAGGCTTGAAAAGCAGATCTTGGAGCTGGAGTTGAGCTACCAGGAGCAGAGAACTCGGCTGGTGGCTGAGATGCGGGCGGAGAACGAGAGGGCAGCTACAGGGCTCAGCGAGAGAGAGAAGGCGCAGAGGGAGAGCTTCGGTAAGAGTTCTACGTACATAGATCCTATTATTTGTATGTAACTCTATTTTATAACATAACAAAATAACAAGCACAGAAATATACAAAAGTACAAAAAGCTTATCCCTTGAGGGAGCTCTTCTTGCTGACCTTGGGACTATTAAAATTGCAAATGAAAAAGCCGTGGTAGCCCAGCGGTTCGACCTGTGGCCTCTCAAGCAGAGGATCGTAGGTTCAAACCCCGGGCTCGCACCTCTGAATTTTTCGAAATTTATGTGCGATATCGAATTTGATATTTACCACGAGCTATTCGGTGGAACTATAGCCCAAGCCCTCTCATACTGAGAGGAGGCCTGTGCCCTGCAGTGGGACTTATATAGGCTGATGATGATGATGATGAAATGAAAAAGTTGTTTGTTTCGAGCGTTGACCCGCTGCTATCTATCTCTGTCGCACGCGTGCAGTAATATTGCCCTCACGCTCGCACAGTGCGACGCACGTGCTCAAATGTCCATGGCTATGGCATTCACATTCACATCACAAGATATGGATATTTTACAATCGCTAATTTATGCTGGTTACGTTTTGTTTTTTTTGCAGAGAAATGGAAAGAGGAGCAGGAGAAGGTGTTAGAAAAGAAGAGAATTCAGATGGAGCAAGATGTCGCCAAAGAGAGGGAGAAGCTTTTGGTGAGTAGTCAACTAATTATTGGTTTCAATAGTTTGTCCAAACAATTAAAAAACGAGACAATTCGAATTAATTATCCTCCAATCTAGGCTCCAATCACTTATCAGAAATACGATTGAGTGCAGTAGTAAATTTCCCCCTTAAAAATGTCATTTGTGTCACGATTTTTACCATAGATTTAACTTATCTAAATGAAATACAGTACGTAATGAAAACCTTTTATTAATCGACTTCAAAAAAGGACCGGCGAATATATTAAAAAGAAATAATTTTAAACAAAAAAAAACCGACTTCAAATTAGCTTTATCCTGAAAGGAAACTTCTGTTTATGTACATATTTATTAAAGGTCAGGTAGGTATACATAGCTCTCAGCAGATTCAAGGCTTTAGAAGGAATAGCACTATCTGATTTAGAACCCTCTAAACTGTTAAGTAAACCCCACGATGAACGAGCATTAGCAGAAATGCAACGCTTGAGAAGCAGCAGGCCTGGCTAATTACTGAAACTATAATTTTCAGTCTGCAGGTGCATTCAGTATCGAAAAAAATATCCTTTAACTCCTAAAAATTAAGGAGTTGACCTTTCATCATCAGCTCAGTCATTTTTTTTTTACTGCCAAGCGAAAAATGTACTAAAAACATTACCTGTGCCTATAAAATTTGAGGGTTGCCCTCGATTTCCCTCATAATCCATCATCAGGTCAAGATATGCTGACAATCGGACGACCTGGAAACTATACCCTTTCAGACAAAAAAAGAATTTTCCAAATCGGTCCAGGCGTCTTCGAGTAATCAGCGAATACATATAAAAATACTCTCCATTTCTTCCGTGGATGTCGCAAGAGGCGACTAAGGACATAGGTTAAAGTAAATTTTAGGCGACAGGCTATGAGGCTAGCAACCTGTCACTATTATACCTGCTAATTCAAAACCTACAAAAAATGTGCTAGAAGTGGCCACGAAGCGTGTCATAGACATAGTTTTGTCTATGTAGCGTTTTGTGTGCTCTGCCTACCACATTTAAGAATACAGGCGTGATTGTATGTAGGTATGTAAGTATGTACAAATGTAAATTTGGACTAAAATGCCCGAATGCCCGTTGATTTTTTTTTTATTTTAAGGATAATTCAAAAACTACTTGTTAGATCTTGATGAAATTAAAATGGGACCAATGGGAAGCCATTTCCAATCAAACAAAAAAAAATCATCGAAATCGGTCCACCCGTTTAGAAGTTCTGAGGTAACATACATAAAAAAAAATGATAAAAAAAAATACAGCCGAATTGAATACCTCCTTTTTTGAAGTCGGTTAAAAACGGGTCGGGTTCGTAAGGACTAGATTGCATAACGACTCTATAAGTAAATCGTCTTAGTTGCATAAGGTCTTGGTAGCTAAATGTCTAATTGTACAAACGTCTTAATAATAGAATGCCCGGGTTTAAGTATGAACTTAGTTCTTTTACGTCTTGTTTGAATAACGCCCTAATATCAAAATGTTGCAATGGCAAAACGACTAGGTAGGCATATCGTCAAATATTAATAACGTCTAAATGGCATAACGACTAAAAACTCAGACGTAGTTTGTGAAGGAACTCTTTGATAAAGAAATTCCATGGTCGAGTAGCTGGCCATGACGTTTTGCTATTAAGATCATATCGCACCTTCGGTGAAACAAGGACACAATTGAGGAAAACTCCAAAAAATTAGTTAAGTATACACAAACTTAGAGGAAAATTCTTGGAACATTTGTGTATACTTAACTATTTTTTTGGATTTTTCAACAACTGTGCCCTTGTTTCACCGAAGGTGCGATATCCTATCCTGACACTTTTCCTTATGCGTCGTTTTACAATCAAGACTTATTAATAACTTGGACGTAAACTCTATTAGTCGTTTTGCAACTTCGGACGTTATGCTATAGTTGTCGATCTGACAATTAAGACATTCTACGCTCTAGGGCATTCTGCAAAAAAGACGTTGTGCTTAACAAGACCTTATGCAACTAAGACGTTGTACTTATAGAGTCGTTATGCAATCTAGTCCTTACGAACCCGACCCGAAAAAACCACTATAACTACATAAAATTGTGCAAGGAACAAGAACATTAGTATACTCTTTCATACTTTTTTTCGAATCGCTAATTTAATAAATAAGTAAATGTATTTACGGCTGTAAGTACTCGGTAATCAATAACAATACACAATTTCAAATACGATTTTTTTACAAGAAAATGCCATACTTTTAGAAAGACCCCTAAAGATTTACATCCAAATAATTCAGGAACAAATGAAACTCGACCGCGAAGAGCTGGAACAAGAGTTCGAACAGCACAAACGCGAGTTCGAAGCGGAGCAGCAGCAAGTGCTCAAGAGGAAAGTGACGGAGATAGCCGCGCAGCACAAGCTAGAGCGGGACAGGGAGATCGAGCGAGCCATCGAGAACATGGAGGCCGAAGCGCAGGCCGGGAGAAGGGAGCTACAGGATGCTATGAGGTAAGTCGGTCATTCTTATTTTGAAACTATATAATGAAAGGGGTAAAGTGACGGAGATAGCCGCGCGGCACAAGCTAGAGCGGGACAGGGAGATCGAGCGAGCCATCGAGAACATGGAGGCCGGGAGAAGGGAACTACAGGATGGTATGAGGTAAGTACGCTCACCTTTTGACTCTTAGCATAGTAATACTACTTAGTATAAAGGCTGGTCGCGGAGCACAGCTGAAGTGCGAGCGTGAGGGCAATATTACTGCACGCGTGCGACAGAGATAGATAGCAGCGGGTCAACGTTTGAATTTGTCTGTGTTCCACGACCGTTCTTTAGTAGTACTCTTAGTATAGGCAGCAGCGCCACTCATTGACTGACAAGTCAATTGGCTGTTTCCGCATGTTAGAAAAAAAACCGGCCAAGTGCGAGTCGGACTCGTGCTCTAAGGGTTCCGTACTAGAAACTGCAATAAAACACGTTTTTTGTATGGGAGTCTCCTTAACCACTTATTTTATTTTAATTTAATTGTTTACTTTTAAAGTTTCACGTTACGTGGCCATTTTTATATATTTTTTAGGTTTAATTTAAAGTTGTCAGGTACCTACAATAGTGACAGGTTGCTAGCCTGTTGCCCAACCTTTAACCTATTTCGTTAGTCGACCGAATCTTACGACCACGGAAGAAGGTATTCTTAGCCAAGTTTAAGCAAAATCTATTTTTTTGATGATCTTTTTTTGTGATCTATGAGCTTTTTCTAGTGATCTTTGAGCTCTCTGTTTGCGCAGGAGAAACAAAGAGCAGTACGAGTTGGAGTTGAAGGAGCTCGCGCAGACCGAGCAGGCCACGCTGCGCCGCTACCAGGAGGCGCAGGCGCGCATCCGGCTCACGGAGGACCGATGTGAGTCGATCAATACATATTCTTACAATACAACGTGCTACAAAAATACCTACGAGCAGAAAGGGGGTTAAATGGCCCATTATAAGTAAATAAGTTGAAAAAAAAAATGAAAATAGGTTCACGGATCTCCGAGATATCGAGTAACCACACTAAAAAAAAATTAGGTCGAATTGAGAACCTCCTTCTTTTTTGAAGTCGGTTAAAAAGTTTTTGCATGCATACAATCACGCTTTTGTTTCTAAATGGGGTGCCTACCCTTAGCACATAAAACGTGGCATAGATGAAACCATGATTATAACTATTTCACGCTTCGCAGCCACTTCTAGCATGGGTTTAGAATTGGAAACAGATGGAAGAGGTATTATCATAGGGCCTGCCGCCTAAAGCACACCTAAATCTATTTCCTTAGTCGCCTCTTACGACACCCAAGGAAGAAATGGCGACGTTTTGTTCTAGAATCATTAAATCCTACTTTTTTTATAATTTCAGGTGCTGAATTAGAAATAACTATAACACAGCTGGAAACAAGAAACAAAGTTATTACCGAGGTAAGATCTATGCTAGAGACCTTTAGGTACTTAAAAGATGGTAAACAATCTTGACATGTCTTTTTATTGAAATACACAGTCTAAAAATGAAAATCGTTACAATATACAATTCAATTATGAAAGTAAATGATTTTTTCATACCTTAATTGAAAATGTAAAGATTTTGATTTATAAAGTGTATGTTTAAATAAAAAGACACGTCAAGATTGTTTACCATCTTTTAAGAAAGGTCTCTAGTATAATTAGCCTATGGCAAGCTATAAAAACGCTAAGGCATAAAAAGTTGCTTTTTTTTTTTTGTAAAATTGGTTTTTCATACACAGAATCATGGACGCTTTCGATACAAATGGGGAAAAAAACTGTTTTAAACTTTCCTGATTTTCACTCTCGACGAAAATAATGACACCAATTTTTCATACAAAATTTTGTGATTCCATTCTGTGACTGCCATAGTAGTATGATAAACTAGCTTTTGCCCGCGGCTTCGCACGCGTTAAATTCGGGCTAACACAGAAGAGATTTTGGAATTATTAGTAGGAAGCGCCCGCCAGAATAGCCAGCAGAAAATAAATTTTTTCCTACTTTCTCGACACTTATATCGTCATATTTTGGAAAATTAAAAAAAAATATTATAAATTGTAGCCTATGTGCTATTCTGATGTATAAGCTACATCACTGTAAAGTTTCATCAAAATCCATTCATTAGTTTTTGCGTCAAGGAGTAACAAACATCCATCCATCCATACTCACAAACTTTCACGTTTATAATATTAGTATGATGATAAAAGTAATGGAATAGACTTTTTTTCATATTTTTTTTTACTATTCCTTTCGACTGCGCTCTTGATTCTGATTAAGATTTTTTTTAAGAACAAAAAAGAATGTACAGCTTTTACAATGGCCTCATTTTAACCAGCATGTATATTTATTAGAAAAACACGCACCTCGAGGCGTCGGCCGAGCAGATCCGGACGAGCTGCGAGAACGCGTGGCGGCAGAAGGTGGAGACACTAGAGAAGGAGATGGAAGACTTGAAGAAGACGCACGAGGAACAAATGCACCAGCTCTACGCCAAGTAAGCTTATACTCTGTCGGTTTAGGTACTTAACTAAAAGTAAATAAACTTTATGTCAGATTTGACAGATTAAGAACCTTTTTTTTACTACCCAACTTTTTTCGGATATTCAACAAGTTTTACAAAGGAATCTTACGTTATATTTATTGATCTGATGAACGTTAGTGTTCTAATTCCGATTGTATCTGGTATTAGGTAAATTAAGGCACTAACAAAATTTTTTTTAATGTTTCCTTCGTTTGCTAAACTTTTTGAACATCCGAAAAAAGTTGGGTAGTAAAAGAAAAGTTCTTAACCTGTCAAATCTGACATAAAGTTTGTTTACTTTTAGTTAAGTATCTAAACCTACAGAGTTTAGTATTTTTTTTTAGTGCAACACAAACACACATCCTCACGCCCGTATTCCCAAGAGGGGTAGGCAGAGCACATGAATTCAAGAATCCAGTGCTACGTTTAGCAATTTCGGGGTAATCAGATGGTAAAACGTGATATTGTAGTGACAGGTTGCTAGCCCATCGCCTACAAATCCTACAATGCACTAACCCTTTCCCAGAAAGTTCTAATATTAATTAATATTGTTGTTATTAAAATTGTATTTCCCGTTTTAGTAACGTAATAGAACCACAATAATTTGTACCTTCTAAAATTGAAATAGGGGATAAATATTATTGTTTATTGTAGACTCTTTTTTTATCGGTCTCGATGGGTAAGCTGCCTCTCTGTCTCTCAAAGGTTGGCTGTACTGTAAGATATTCCTTAAGAGGCCATCTATAGATTACAGTGCACACAAACAAATTACAGTATTTTTGTTCAAGTTTCCCAAATCACTGTCCCCTCCCCCTTCCTGAAAGTGTGATATATTTTACGGTTGGCCCCTAAGGAACCTTTTGTACTTCACACTCTTGTATATATATTATTTTATTTCGTGTTTTTGTGCAATAGAGTGTTTACTTAGTACTTACTCAGATTCATTCCAACTTGCCTGTGCCTTTTGCGACTGCGTAACGTAATTAAAGATCATTACAATGTTCCTAAGCTTTTATTATGAATCTCGCCACGGCTCATTTCAAAAACCGTATCATTAGTTCCAAGTAGTAGTAGTTATACTCTGGCGGTTTAGGTAATTAACTAAATGTAAACAAACTTCATGTCAGATTTGACAGGTTAGGAAGGTTTTTTATTTACTACCCACATTTTATCGGATGTTCAAACTATAATATGCTATTTCCTTTTTCTTAGGGTAAAAGTGGCTGTGGCTCGCAAGGACTCGGCCATACAAGCGATGACCCGCGAGGCGGCCAAGCAGCAGGAGAAGATAACCATGCTCGAGCAGAAACTACAGCAGCAGAGGAAGGACTTTCTCAAGCAGAAGTGATCTGGGTTCTCAGTCGTGTAGCGGTATTCTTCGTTTATATTCATATAAGGTAAACGTTCCTGTGCTCGACACTGACCCAATACTTGGCACTTGCAACCTTATGTCATAGTAAGACAGGTGACAGATGGGTGTCATCTACTGGCCGTTGAGGCGTCGTGTATTGGTACTTTTACCTTAAATCGCTTTTTCATTACTAGTATTTAATATTATAATCTCTTTAGTTACAAGTTAGCAATTGTAATGAACCAATGAATTCGCTATACTTATGAGACATTTCCAAGATGTTTCACACAACACTATTTTTGCAATAGGGTTTTTGAACACTTTTAAAATATACTTTTAATCAATTCTTCATTATGTAATAAACACGATATATTAGTATTTCCGGATTCTTGTTTGTATTAACAAAGAAAATAAATATTAAAGTTCAAATTCTCAAACTCACGCCAAAAAACGGTGTTTGACGTCAAATGCAAGTAAACAAAGGCACCACACAAAGAAGCTGTCAAAATTGTCATGTCAAATTATCAATGTCCACTTTGACCACAGATACCTTTCATGGTATGTGACGTCATCAATCAATCGCAAGTGTTATTGCCAAATTGCTTTGCTATGCGGATTTGAGGAATGGACTGTAATTTTAGCGTAGGAGACTGAAAAGACCAAGGTTTGGCCGTAAGACTAGGGAATAAAGGATTGCACAATACCTTAAAAGTCCTGGTTTCTGTGACGGTGTAATTTGCCTGGTCCCTTGTTCAACGCGAGTCGGCGCGGCGCGGCTCTGCTTCTTCTAGCTGTTGTACTACCTTAAAAACACTTTGGGAGCTCCCTGGTCTATCAAATAGTTATTATCCAATGGCTTTCAGCCTCAATGAATTGAAAATACTTTCAGCGCAATTTAGCAACGCCGAATTTGTGGTGCCGCGAAGGCGATAATTTCTGAGAGAGTGCTTTAGCAAGAGTGTGAGCGGAATGCCCTCATCTTCATTTTATATGTACACATCTCCTGTCTCTCTCCCTCCACGGCCGATGGTACTGTGCAGGGAAGGAGTGGGGGAATAGACGTGGGTGAAAATAATTCTTCGGTGGGAGCAGATGGATGTAACGTGGCGTTAACAGCAAGCGTTTCAGTCACAGATATATTATTAACGAATATTAGAAATTAATAGAACAAAATACTCTAAAAATGCATAATATTTTGAACAAAAGAAAGTGAAATATGTTTAATTTTCCTATAATCTATTAGGATGGCCACAAATTATAGTTTATTTTTACTGTTGTCAAAGACCCTATTATCTTACAGTCCGCGAAATCTATTAACATATCTAAAAATCTAGTAACATTGGTGTGCTTAAAAAAAATTGCTTCCTTACCTTTAGCTTACCGCCCTTAAAAAAACGTTACATTTGATCAGCAATAGTGGTCCGAGAATCAACTGTGTACGCTAAACTTGTGTATAGAATTTAAAAATAATTTATTTAGGTACCTATGTATGATCTATTCTTCTTTTGTGTGTATTTATTACTCATCATAGCTAATTTGTAGGGTAGTTTAACTTTTAGTTGATGAGGATTGAATGGCATAAAGCCAAGGATACATAAGGGGACAAATGTGCCGCGACACGTGTCCCCAGCAACGTCGCGCTACTTCGCTCGACATATCGCGCGATACTTGTCGCGGCAGATTTGTCCCCAGTGTATTCTTGGGTTAAGAGGCAATTACATTCAGTAGTTCGGCCGTATGCCGTATGCGGCGACCGCAATGGTGTAAATGACACTGTAATCGGCCGCATGCGGCGAGCGGCAGCTGTCACAGCCTGACTAGGTGACGGCGGTCGGCGGACAGTCTAGTGTAAAGACGACGTTCGTTGGCCGACGTAGGTTGGAACGTGTGCGGCGACCGCATTAGGCGAACGACTCGGTGTAATAACCGCTTTAGGGTCGATTTTACGTAACAATAATGTAATGTAACCGCTATTTTCATATGAATAATGGATTTATTCCTTGACTAGATTATTTTCTCGATTCATGATCATTCTCCTTAGAATAAGGTTCTTATTAGTTTTTTGATCGAATTAGTGATCGCTTATTAATATTCCGTCCACAAAGTTTGAATAAAATAATTAATTACATATAAATTATTATTTGCTCTAGTCTGTCTTAGATTAATCGTGTGTGCATTATTTATTCTATAAACTATTTTTTACACTTGTTAACAGTGCTTCGTTTAGCGTGTGTAAACTTTATTGCGTAGTGTTAAGGTCTTTATTTGTTATTCTTTCATTTCACCAAACAATGTGATGTGCTTGCCAATTAAATGTTATTTCAGATAAATCAGCTGTAATTTTATTCTATAATTCAATCTTAATGAAGGTCACTAAAGGTCTTTTGACAATTAAGACAATTGTATACTCACCATCATTAATATCTGCCATGGGACAGAGCGCAAAAATATCTGACACGTTCTTCTGTCACCAATACTATTATTGGGGACAGAAGAACGTGTCAGATATTTTTGCAGCCGTATTGTGACAGATATTGGTGCTGCTGACTGTACAAGTGACCATAAATTCCTCAATAAAACAACCATGCATTCATGAATCGCAACATATTTAATATAAAATAAAAACAAGTACCAACAGGTAAATGCTTAAAGCTATCAACTAAACAAATGAATACCGAACAGGTAATGTAAAGCTTTCGTTCCTTAACCTAATACAACATCATCATCACCAAGGTCTCCACATTTCTGAGCTCGTGCCTTGCGCAGGAGACTTCGAACTCGTATCAACTTCGTCTTTCACTCTATCTTCCATCTTAGCACTGGACTGGGCTAAAGACTCCGCTGTATGCGTTATAACTGAGCTGATGGGTACCTCCCTTGGTCTTTCGATGGATGGTCTTTCCACAACACTCGGTATACTTTCAGGAATCGTCAATCGGACAGGGTATACCGTCTTCGCTTGCAATCGTTCCCGGTTCTCCACTGCATCATAGACTTTATGACTTGGTCTTTCCAAAGGCTCGTCTATCCTTAGAACCTTCAAAACCGGCCCGTTCGTTTCCGTGGCGGTTCTCTTCAGCTTATGCCTTATAGAGTAATCCACCGCTCGTTTAGGCGACGCGTCTATGCCGATCTTGTAGTTCTCGACATCTATGACTATCGACAACGGCTCCATATACTTCTTGTTCCTTAACGCCTCCTGCTTCAGCGTTTCTGGTGATATGGTGGTAGAGGAAACTGTGGCCTTCTGCGTTTCCGGGCTGGAGTCTTGGTCAGATGCGGAGCGACTAGGGGGCGTTGGGAACGGGAATTTCTGAACTGGACGTGGTGGCGTTTCGAGTTCGGTGGAAGAGTCGCAAGCTGAGTCACACGAGAGAGGACTGACGGGTGGACTGGCAAGTCTAGTGGCTCTGACGCAGTGGAAAGCGCTAGGTCTTTCGTCGTCCAGTCGCAAAGGATCAGGAATTAAAGGGGGGTACTCCTTAGGCTTATGCAGGCGCTCGATCCCGTTGATACAAGTGTTGAGGTGGTTCCCTAATCGATGTCGTAAGCCTGTTGGTACGCTGGCGAGCCTGGAGAGATATCTTCGGACTTCGACGGCGCAGTCTCCGAAGCCGGCTCGGAAACGATGGAGCACTGCTGGGTCGGCGGCGATGGCGGCGGCTAGCTGCTGCCGCTGTAGAGTCTGGAGGTGCTTCACGGTCAGCTCGAGGATGTCGGCCTTTTCGAGCTTAGAGTGCCGTGCTGGCTGGAAAGAAGAAATGTATCTTAGTGTGTTTGCTGGCAATAAGATATTGATGACAGTAGAGGTTAAGCGCGAGTTGGACGCGTATGCTTCTGAGACTGCATATTAAGTATGGACTGTTCAAAATTTAACCTTGATGGGACTAAAAAAAGTTACCTAAAATTGACTACGTTTTGACAGAGGAAGGTCCACTCTACCACTCCGTAGTATAGATGCGCTCTGCTGACGAGACCTCGTGAAGAGTCTACGGCATGCAAATAATGGTGGAAACAGACAGCAATATTGTCACATAAAATTGTTGCTATACTAATGCTATATTCGCCAAAAAAGTGATGTTTGCGAAAAAGTAGCGCCCTCGTTTAAATGTTGCTATATTGATAAATATAATAGTAGTGGGAAAAATCCAATAAAGAGACCTCTTTCCAGGCAGACGTTATGCCTCGGGACCGAAGTCCACAGAGAAAGTTGGAAGTTGTATTTTAGTAACCGGTCTTCGAAACTTCGTTAGTGCGATGTAGAACACTTTGACAGTTTTGTGGAAGAAGTTCTACTATTAGACTATAGTTGGCACTAGGGTCGCTACACCCTCATAAAAGATGACAAAATATTGGTCAGGCCGCAACTTACGTCTTTGTC
The DNA here is from genome assembly GCA_005406045.1 of Adoxophyes honmai. Classification (NCBI taxonomy): domain Eukaryota; kingdom Metazoa; phylum Arthropoda; class Insecta; order Lepidoptera; family Tortricidae; genus Adoxophyes; species Adoxophyes honmai. Next base: position 129,895 of record BHDV01069810.1, on the reverse strand, counting down.
GGGGTCCATGAGTAGATCCTTGAGCTCGTTGAGACAGTTATTGATGCGCGCGCGCCGCTTTTTCTCCATTATCGGCTTGTTTGTCTGCGGAAAACAAGTAATGTCTATTAAACACCACAATTTTATCACCCAAAAACAGCAAAGGAGTTTGCCACGTGGCGCATGCGGACACCGCAACAGTGTAAATGACACGGTAGTCGGCCGCATACGGCGGGCGGCAGCTCTCACAGCCTGACTATATTTCATTCACGGAAACAAGTTAATGGGGAAATCAAAAAAGGCAGTGTTCAAACTTGGCTACTTTTGTTATATCAAAAAGCATTTGGCAGATTGGAAAGTCATAAATTTAAATTTCCAATTTCAACTAAAAATTTAAATTCACTTTTACTGTAGTAGCCAGGTGTCAACACGTTTTTCGAGATTGTCAAATGTCACAGACTTTTTGTCTTGGTCATTTGTATGGGATTACGGGACAGAGACAGCGCTATATTAGCTTGTTTCCGTGAATGGAGTATAGGTGACGGCGATTTTCGGGCAGTCTAGTGTAAAGAGACGTGGTTAGGAACGTGTGCGGTAACCGCATTAGGTAAACGACAAGGTGTAATAGCAGATTAAGGCGAGGTTCTACTAGATTTGTACCCCGCGCCCCTCTCGCGCAAAAGAAGGCGAAGGCGGGGTAGCGGGCGACGCGGCAGGTTGTCAATACGTTGGGCACGCGGTCAAGTTTTAGAATAAATACGAATTTAAAAATAAACAACATCGATTGAAAACTATAATTTAGCAGATTCTCTGTAGTACTTAAAGACAAATATTTCCACATAAAAATTATGTAGAAATTAAAAAGAATAAAAACCAAATAATGGGTTTTAGTTTTCATTTTTGCCTGTGTTCGAGAATTTATATGATCGAGGAAAGTACATCCTATCGTGTAACCATTTAGCACGTTCCTTAGGCAATATCTTTACGTATAACATATATTTTTTTTCAAGATGCTAAATAGCAGAAAGTATGTAAAACATTAGATCTTGCAACCTTCAATTCCGTCTCCCTTGGAATACCTCGCCTTAAGGCTCGTGTAAATTTTTTACTGCACACTAATCTCAATTATCAAAATTGGGATTGCTTTAAAAGCAATTAGACGCGGTGGCGTGACGCGTGACTGTATCGGTTGTAATATTCGAAATTAAACGAAAGAGGGCGCACAAAGCACCGACTGGGAAAAGTGTTTCGTTCACGTATCATCATGTCACCGCGCCCCGCCGCGCCGCCCGCTTCCGCTGTCAGTGCGTCTCTAGCTTTAATGTTTAATTTCACTTCGTTATTTGTCCAAAAATTTTCATCCTAAAATGATTTGGGATGAAAAATATAAAGGGGATTATTTTCTTATTGGACCAGTAAGATTAAAATTAGATAAGGTTACATAATTTTAGACATATTTTTTCTCGGATTTTAGAAATGTTTGCGTCTGTTTTATTTTAATGTTGTAATAAAGTGTCCCCAGTTTTTCATACGATTGTAAGTTGTTAGTCTACTGTTGGTTTTGTTATCATTATTAAATATTTTTTAAAGAGTAACAAAACGGACTTAGTAAGCGGTTGTGATGATGAATTTTAGTTGTATTCGAAACGCGTTAGTGTAGTGTGGCAATGGTAAAAAACTTTGAGGCGATTAACGAATATTTTCTGGTTTAAAGGAACTTCGTTAAAATTTGAGTGCCTACTTTTGCTTTTTTACTGTTTTTTTTTTTAAAGTGGTGGGACAAAAAAGTCTGCCAATACCTTTGTCACAGGCAATGGAGTTCACTTACAATAAAATGATTAATTTTTGGGTGCCTTCTGTATAAAAAAAAATCATCGCACAAAAAAAAGTGAAACAATAATTTTCTCGCAATCACTAAAACTTACATACATACATACATAACCGTCACGCCTTATTCCCTGCGGGGTAGGCAGAGACAACAGAGCGCCATTCGCTTATCTATTTTTAATTCAGATACAAAAATTACATTGTCTGTGTTGCCTGTTTTTGGCAATTCAAGAATAGTGTTGTGCCTCCACTGTCGAAGTTTGACAATAAGTTAAAATTAGTACAGATTTTTGAAAGTAAGTTATCCAATAAAACAATGAAAGTAATTAACTTTTAAATTCGGTTAATAACGATAATTACACTTATTTACTTATAAAATAAAATTGTCGATTGTTTCGAGAACACCATTAAACAATAAAATGTGGTAACGTTTGTGAATTTGACATTTGCACTTGTCAAATAATTATCCAAGAATTAAAAAAAAATCACCTTTCTCAATTCAGCTTTTGACAATCCCTGTTCAGCGAAGCCGCTTTGGGAATCATCATCCTCACTGCACGGCATTTTGTCACTAAAACCACTACTAGAAACACTAGAACTCCTAGGACCATAAGGGGTGACCACACGGTATGACGTCCTGACTTTGAATGACAATGAACGAACCGCGCGTAACGTTATAACAACCTATCCTGCTTATCCTGGTTATGAATTGAAGTAACAAGATATGGTTGTCTCGCTCCAACCAAGGGCTTGTTACGGTGGGAACTGTATGGGAATGTATTGTTTTCGTGCTGTCTCGCTCTACGGGGGAACCTGTCGGCGATGCGCGAATGGCTCAGTGGTTACGAGTAGCGGTTGTGTTGGGTTCGATTATTGGTGGAAGTGATATTGTTTTGACTTAGTTGGCGTTTATAATACCTAGTTTTGAGTTAAAGGAAATTTACTATCTAAATAAACATGTTGTAGTTGTAGGCAATGGGCTGACAGTTTATCGCTATTTCTAATTGTAGTAGGTACTAATACTAAATAATGTTTATAATAGTGATCTGAAACAAAAACTACTAAAGCAGGCCGCACACCGGTCATAATATTGTCTCTCCACAACTGTAGCGTCACATTTTAAATGCGACACATTTATCGCCCCCATACATTCCTACGTGAGCACGCACACCGAGGATACATTTGTAGCGGACACATTTTGTGGCGAGACGACATCCGCGCTACAATAATTCAAGATCGAACCTGTTCGTTTTTTGTGTCACACATTGTGGCGACGTAAATGTTCAATGCATGTAGCATGTAGCGCTGGTGTGCGGCCCGCTTTACTTAGGAAAATCCACACAAAATTTCGTGTATTCTGACTTCCCCCTTAGAGTGCGAAATTAAAAATGAGTCTTTTATCTTTGGCAAAGTATACCTTTTTTAGGCACCAATTATTTTTAACTGTCTAAATTGCTATCCATATAAATTTCCATGGATACATTATTTATTTGTTGTAACATATTTACCAATACTTTAAAACTCTTCTGAACTAATCAATCAATTAAAACACTAACCATTTTTTTATTAAACGCAAAGTGAAGCTACATCCGCCGCCCCTTATCCTGTATAGCATGGGAATGCAGGACCGTTCGCGCACCCATCAAGTTCTACAATAACCTCACACAACCACCACACAAAAAACCTCACACTTCATAGACGTGCATGCATTCATAAAGCACCCAATTTCCTTCTGCGCGCACCTTGACAGATTAATTCGGTACTTTGTGGTTTTAGGGGCTGAAGGTAAAGTATGGAGTTTTTTCACGCTTACGTGTGCGGTGTAATTCGGTCCTTTATGGGCGGGGGTTGTTCCCACGGAGTGTGGGAATGTGTAAAAGGTGCAAAGGGTGGGGTTGCCGCGTTTTTGTTGTTGTTTTGCAATTTTTGCGATCATGCGTTAGAATTTTGCAAATTGGGAAATAGGTCACTTTACAAAAATAAAACTTTGTGCTTTTTTGGTGTGAACTGTATCTTTGTAGATATGTGTAGTGTATAGTTTGTAATTATATTGCAAAATTGAATGAGAAAGTAGATTAAGTAGGTATAGTAAGCAGACTTGCATTTGACAACTGTTGGCCGGCTATTGACCATTTGGTAACCTAAATAAACCTTTAGTTAAATTTTTATGAACGGAAATTTCAATTCATAAACATAGTCGTAATCGTAACCCATTCTCTCATTTCCCGTAACTCAATACCTACTCCTGGTTCATCCATTCATTAGAATTAGTCTATTTTTGTCAAACTACTTAAAGCCAGGTGAGCGTATTGTATGGCAGTATGACCTTTACCTCCAGAGCATACCGTCATACGAAAAAATAAATATTTAATTAGACCACTACCGCTTTCTCCCACGGTCACCAAATGCCAATTTAAAATTGCTTTCCAAACAAAACAACATTTGAAAATAACCCTTAACTGGAAAGCATTAAAGACGCTAACAAACTAAGTCAATGCATTTATGAAGTTGTATCGAGCTTTTTACAAAAATAATGATACGGGTACGGAATAAACGCATGACCTTTAAGTAGTAGCTTGAAGGGTTGTTTTAGCTGAACACTGTTCATAATTAACGATACTTTTTAATGGTTATTGGCTGGTTACCGGACTGTGACAATATTGCATGATGGGTAATGAATGGATGTGAATGGATAATTCGATGTCAGATGTCACGTTGTGCTAAAGAGTGGGAAAATTCTGGAACGCCGGGTTAAGCATATTGCGTGTAACGTTTCTGATGAAATTTAGGGTAAAAAGCAATTTTTCTACCTAATTAATGTAGGACGCTGTTCGTGTATTTTTGAATAGATGTTGACGTATTAGTTTAAAATGTTGGTTCAATTTCTACTACTACCTACTTACTAGAACAGCCTACTGCCTACTATAGATTAGGGTACAAAAAGAACCATATTTTTTCCTACAGATACCTACAGGTATTGATATTTAGCGCTATCGGGCCTTAATCAAGCAAGACATTTTTAATTTACAAAATGAATAGTCGAGTCGTCATAAGTAATTAGGAAACCCGAATATAAAAAAATGTAAAATTTTAAATAAAACTAATATCAAAGTATCTACTTGAGTACCTACCTAAGTTTCAAAATTTACTTAAATTTAACATTAATATAACTAACTTATCTTCGTGTCTAACTGATGCTGGGGCCACACTAACGGGAAATGGCGTTAATTATCGCGTTTTGGACGTCAATCGTATGGTGAAAACACGTTTTAACGCAATAATTAACGCCATTTCCTGTTTGTGTGGCCCGGGCATTACGAAATTGAAAGCGAATCAAATAAAAAAACTCATTTTTTTTTTCTAAATCCCTCAAAATCCGTGTGAACGGGCGTGAACTCTGTTCCTTCATCTGAAATACTTCAAACTACTCAAATTTCAACCTTAAACATTCTAGCACTACGACGGTCTCACATAATTTACAATCTTGTACAAATTACTGCAACAAATGCGGGTAGATTGGTCAAATATAACCTCAATTCACAACTTCATAAGAGTGTTGTAAATGCATGTTATCTGCAGTGCATAACGGACCGCTTCCGTGCCGGAATAGGAAGTGATTTATTATGGATCAGCAAAAAAGGGGCTTTGGTAAAGGAAATGGGATTAGAGGACCTGTGAACCATTTATGTATGGAAGCAACGTCCATACATGGCCCCATGACCATCAGTAAAAATGTCACATTTCGCTAATGATATGAGTTATCGTCGGGGTTGCACTAATACTGCGAAACTAACACTAGTAAATACTGCGTATCTACTCTTCATCTCTAGGGTAGATACGCAGTATTTACTAGTAAATACTTACTAACTAGCACTAGTAAATACTGCAATTAGGTCTGAATTAGGTCTTGAGCGTTGTACTTTTAATTCACGTTTGCCTCGCCAATAAAAAAACACCCCAATGACAGAATTTGGTTACGTCCGCTAACCTTAAGTGGGAACAAATGTTCAGACTGGACCATGGCTCTTTGTGACTGAAATTACGAATCAGACTAAAGTCCAAGTTTAAGTGTAGCAGAATCCAGCAAAGCACAAACAGTGAACAAAAAACAAGAAACAAGAAATTCTAATAAGATTTCCCACACGATCGTCAACTAATCGTGTATAATTTTTTCCACATCCTCAAACCCTGGTTCCCATACAAACAGGTGCTTAAAAACTCCCTTTTACTATCAACTCGTTTTTATTGAGTGGATGGAAAGAAAAAACATACATATCCGCTGTTTCCGGGACCTCCGGATGCGGCAAAAACTCCATTGTGTGGAATCCATCAATATTTTGGGCGTCTACGTCCATTAATCTGAGATTATTGACTTTTGATTGAGTTTTTTTTAAACGGCGCGAGGAAAAGGTAAGGGATCGCTTAATTTAGTAGTAGGAAGTTATCACATAAACGATAAGACTGATACAATTTAAGGGATTGTAGAGTGCGTTACCTGCATCTGCATGCAATTACGTGTATAATTCAGATTAAAGGTCACAGCACACATATCAACTCGGAAAGGGATCGCCACCGTATCGCCTCGAGTCGTTCAGTATTGTTTGTATGAAACTCCCTACTGCAACGCACACTAATCGGTATCGTAACGTTACCGCCTCGCCTCGGTACAGGCTCCGAACCGCGATGCGGTGCGTGGTCAACTTGCAGTTCCCGCGCTTACGGCTCGTCGTCCCCGCGCTTACGTCTCTCCGTACACGAGCTCACGTCTCTTCGTCCACCCTTGCCCCTGTCCTTGTCAGCCAGCGGTCGGCGAGCCGTAAGCGCGGTGTCGCCTAGCCGTAGCCGAGTTGACGTACAGGAGCTGCTGATACGCTTAAGTTACGTGCATACGTTGGGTTGACGCCTGGTTGATGGCGAGGCGAAAGGCGATACGGTGACGATCCTTTTCCGAGTTGATATGTGTGCTGTGACCTTTAGATAGAGTGCATTTAACCAAAGAGAATACATATTAATATCGGAATAAAGCCACTTACATACCTACGAGAAAATAGATTTTTCATATAAAAAAGCAGGTAAGAGTGACTCCATTTTTTTTTCTCATTTGGTTAAATTGAACCTTAATCTGTTTGTCCTGAAAACCTGAAAAGTAGCCTATGTGTTAAACCAGGGTATCAGCCTGCTTTTGGTCCCTCCGTTTGGGCGTGAATGGGTAACAAACATACTCACAAACTTTAGCATTTATAATATTAGTGTAATGTATAGGTACCTTGAGAAAAATGTGTAGAAAACTGACAAAATGAAACGATATTTTGTCGAACAAAACTGTTGCAATATACTGAAGTAGTTCACATTAAATAAACTGATAAAAGTACCCATTTCCTGTGTAATTGTTTTGGCTGTTTATAATTGTTTTAACTCTTTCCGACGCTAATATTTACTAAGTACTGTGTTAATTTTCTTGCCAGCTTGAATGTTTAATAAAGATACGTTAGCTTTCAAGCCTGGGTGAAGGTTATGGGCCCTATGGCACAAAAAAGGTTTTTTTTAACCGATTATCAGAGATTGACTCTCCTAAAGCGAATTATTAGGGCTTTGTTTTTATTCATAACTAGCTGTGCCCGCGACTCCGTCCGCGTGGACTTCGATTTAACTCTGGCTACTAATAATAATAACTCTGATTATCAGATACTGTCTGCTCATTTGTACGAATTAATATCAAGAAAAGAAAGTGAACTTGAACGCTTCATTCAGAGCAAAATAAACGAAACGCAAAACACATACACGATACGTTTTGTGAAACTTGGAACGTGCAAAACCATTGGTTATATTTTGGGTGTTTTACAGGAAAAAGTTAACTTTGAGTATTAGATATAACAATTAGTTATAAAGCTTCTCTGTACACGATGTTACACGTGGAGCCGGCGAGAATTAAAGCGTGGAGTTTTCTAGGGTAGGGAGGGACCTCTTCGACGTACTGCTTACGCCCAGGTTTTTCGCCAAGTTGGTCCACGACACCTCTTGGTCGTGCAGTCGGTGCGGCTTTTTTTTGGGCGGTGGGAAAATGCTTTACGCATACCACCACGTCTTGGGGACGACGCGACGGTTATGTAGGGCTCTCCTCACAGGAAGGCATACCCATTAAAAACCCACCGGTGGTTCCTGCCCGCCAGATTAACAGGCGTCGGGGGGTCCCTAGGGATGCACCAGCTCACTATTTCGTCGCGTGGGTGATATTCATCGTCGAAGTAAAGTAGGCTGCGTCGTCGGCGAAAAGTCCCAGTTGGACGTCACCGATCACCGGAGAGTCGTCGATGAAGAGAACATAAAGGGCCAGTGACACAGCTTCGCTGTAGGACGTCCGCTAGGATGCGACGCTTCGTTGAGGTAGCATCTTCCACCGTCACGACGTGTCTTCTGTCATTTAGGAAGGAGGCCAGAGCGCGGAGCTGGTAACGCAGATAGTTTGAATAGCAGCCACGCATGCCATACCCTGTCGAACGCCTTTTCAATATCCAGCAATACAGCCGCTGCTTGCTCCTTCCTGTTTCTCGGCTCGGCCAGGAAGTGAAGCACTCTCGTTAGCTGCAGGGTTCTGGAGCGCGCTCTACGAAAGCCGAACTGTTCGTGGCGCGGCGCTATGTGTGGTTGCAGATGTTTTAGCATTAACCTTCCGAACACCTTGGCAGTGGTGCTGAGGAGCGCGATCGGTCGATGACTCTCCGGTTCCTGTAGATTCTTCCCGAGCTTCGGTATCATTATCAACCGACCGAGCCGGCCGGTGCGCGTGACTCCGTTTAAGATTCTAGTCATCGCCGCGATGGTCCATCGCGGTAGATGTCGCAAAGGGCCATGTTCGGGATCGTGTCGATGCCAGGTGTTTTCTTTGGGTTAGATCTCTTTAGCTCCCTTTCCACTTCGTTTTAACTGGGTTGTCATGGACAGCCGGTCGATGGAGAGGACGTATCCGTCTATCGACGCGATGTGGCTCTACCAGGCCTCTGTAACATGCAACTTCAGTTCTTCTTTGGCCTTTTCTACCAGGGTCTTTAGGGAAGGGCATCTAGTCAGCCGCCACCGCCGCCTCAGTTGGCGGGTACGCTGTATGAGATCTGGATCTGGGTTGGGAGTGAGTTTCTCCTCTTTGTTTCCGGAACAGTGTGTGTAGCTCGACTATGCCACTTCTGGATGTTGGCGGCCAGTGTGTTGGCGGCTTCTTCCACATCCTCAGCGGATGTGATCGGTCAGGTCTGGGATTTCTTCTCCAGAGCTGCTGAGAACACTTTCCAGTTGATGCGTCTTCCCGGCCACCGTTCTATTATGGTTTCCGTAGACTTCAGGACTGGTATGTGATCGGATGCCAAGTCAGGGAGTGCCTCCTGCACCATCTCTACAGTCACTTTCTTGCTAATTGCGAAGTCTATGACCTGCTCCGACCCGCTCGCAACGCAGTAATTGTTCTGTTCTTCGGGTCCCAAGACTGCGGCTTTGTGGATCGCCCTTCCAGCGGTTTCTGTGTTGATGGAGTGCCAGGCTGGATGTTTGACGATGAGATCACCCGCCAGGATGATCTACATGGGTGCCATGCCGTGATGTTGGCCATGCCACGCCAAGTTCGATCTGCCGTGATGTTGGCCGGTGATGCCACCGGTCTGTAGGCCGCATAGATCCGTAGTTGACGGCCCTACATTAGGACGTCAACTTCCAAGATGTTCAGGGGGTTGAGTTGTTTAGGTTGGCCGCGGTGGAACTCGCGGCGGGCTTTATAGTAGTGCTTGCCGCGCCTGTGCAACGTCCAACTTAAAATGAACCCTATTTTGTACGGTTTAGAATATTACTGCCAGCTCTTCTTATGTTGGTTTTTTTTCGTGTGTTATCTATTTTTTTTTTCATACTTGTGCAAGTTCCATGTTATCATTTAAAGGACTATAAATTACAAAACTTCAATGCTTTCACTAAGTTTTCTATAAACCAACAACGATACTTCAAGCACTAATTGATCAATTCTTAAAATGGACGTAACTTTTTTATTTGTGAACCGATTTAAATAAAATATACCCTATATGTTAATCCGAAAAATTGCCTATACATCAGTGAAAACCGCAACCTTCTACGTTAAGCCGTTTTAGAGATTAGCGCGCACAAACAAACAGACAAACAGACAAACAGACAAACAGACAAACAGACAAACAGACAATAATTCTAAAAACTATTGTTTTGGGTTCTATTACGCTAATAAATAGCCCTAGTAACAGTTTTTCTCAAATATCTTCAATGTACAGACACGGCCTTGTTACAGATTTATTATATGTATAGATTTACGAAGCGTAAATATTAACCGCTCTATTCTTTTATTGCAAGTTTTGGTGTTAATATGATTCAAATCTGGGAAATTATAATCTAATTAAATACTTATTCCTATTCACACTTCGGCTTAAAGTAGAATCGTATCATATCGAAATTGTACTATCTTTAATTATATCAAGAGCTACTAGCTGTGCGACCGAGCTTTGCTCGGATTATTCAGTAAGTAAGAAATCATATCCCGTTTATTGTATTGTCACCAAAACTAAAAGCGTGTAATACCAAACTGCAGATCAATTAGTTGACTAAGAGGGTGAAATTTCGATTTCTAAATTTGACCCAAGATCGAATAAAAATAAAATTAGGGTGAATTTCACAACACCGTATTCTGTTTACTGAATGTAAATTCTTGACTTCATCAACAAATTACCGAAAACGCCGAACATGTCCATATAAAATTTGAAGAGTTCCCTCGATTTCTCCAAGATTCCATCATCAGATCCTGGTTTCGTGCCAATGGGACCAATTTCGAGTTATACCCTTTCAATTAAAAAAAAAAATTTGAAAATCGGTTCACGGGTCACCGAGATATCGAGTAACATACAAAAAAAAAATTAGGTCGAATTGAGAACCCTCCTTTTTTTGGAGTCGGTTAAAAATATCTGTTGTAGTTATTCGGCATCGGGACAGTTGAAAAAAAAAGCAAAAAATTTAAAGAAAAAGAAAAATTTTTGTCATCAGGATCGAACCCAGAACCTTCTGCACAGAGAGCGCACGTTCTAAACCACTATGCCACGGGAGCTGTTGAGCTCTGTAGCGAAATATCTGTATACATTCAGTAAGAAATTCATGTCCCGGTTTTTATTTTTTTTCTCGGAAAATTGCGTTTTCCCGGGAAAACCACTTATGTAGATAAACTTAAAACTCTAATCCTCGTCTATATAAAAATTTTCATGGAAATCGTTAGAGCCGTTTCCGAGATAGCTGGTATATATTTATAAATATATATACAAGAATTGCTCGTTTAAAGGTATAGGATAAAGGGGTTCGGAACAGTATTACAATAGTACATTCTTCAACACAACCATTACAGTGATGATTACACAATAAACATATCGATATGCAAAAGTATGTGTAAAACAAAATGCACCGTATTACTTAGTGATACGTCACATATTAGAAAAAGGGTTCTACCTTCCTGGTTCACCTATATCGCCATGTTCCCACGGTTATGCGACAGGTGTGCTGAAGGGAGTGGGAGGGATTCAATTGTGAGCTTTGGTAATACGGTGTACGGTTTATTTTTCAATGAATACCGGTGATGTCGTTATTAGTTCGATACAAAGATATGTAACAGCTATGATATGGTCCTATAATTATATTTTTTGTAAAACTTCCTATTGCAATAATTAATTATTTGATTGCTGAACTAGTCTATTCGTTTAGAGTCATGTATGATTAAAGTTCTAAAGGCACCAACAGCGGAAGCGAGCTGAGCGTCTAGTGCGTTCATTTCGATGGTGCAGTCGTTAACGAATTCGTTTGCGAGTTATCGCAAAATTGTATGGAAACCGAGACAGCGCCCCCAGCGGAAAGTTTTCACAACTGCCACGGTCGACAAGTCTCTATACATTCCGCGACAACTCGCAAACGAATTCGTTAACGACTGCACCATCGAATTGAACACACTAGACGTACTGAAGTGGCGCTGTGATGCGGCGCGGTGGCGTGAAATGTTCGAAGTTATACGCAAGAGGACGCATAGAGCACAGCACGGATCGGGGCACGCTGTCAGTGCATTTAGGGTTAAAAGGCGAATTCGTGGAAGCGTTTCGCTTACTCTATCTATTAGCTCTTCTCAACTGCATTAATAACGTCTGTGTCAATTTTGGAGGGGCACAGAGAAACCTATAAGATAATATAAAATAATAAATATCTTATGATGCCACAAACAAATGCACACGACAAACTTTGAACTCCTCTTTTATACATACGACGTTGTTCTCACTCAGTAACACCCTAATTCTAAGGGCGCGTACTGAACGCCGGCGATCGGCGATGTAGCGCGTGGTGCAGTTAAGATTGAGCGTTGGTACTGAGCTGCTAAGAGAGCCTAAACAGTAATTAACTTGAAATTATTATAGAAATACAGCTATTTAGTCAAATAATTTGATAATTGTGCCACTATAACATTCCTTGCGAAGTTTCAGAATGGCTGAATTAAAAAAATAATTGACTATACTCCTATCGCTTTTACCCGTGTAGTATTTAGAATTACAACTCTCTGTTCTTCCGTGGATGGCGTAAGAGGCGACTATGAAAATAGGTTAAGGTATTCCCTTAAGGCTAAGACTAGCTGTCCTGTGAATATAGTAATCATAATTTTTGTCTAACGTTGATCTTAAAATGAGAAAGTGACATGGAAACCACCGGCAACAAGGCTACAAAACCTGTAGGTACAAGCGAACTTATTCCTAAGGGAATATTATTGTAGTTCGCAGCACTCTTTGAAGGGTAACAAAATTTGGAATAAACTGTTCTAAATTATTGAAGTATTTTGACATAAAATGTAAGGACACTTAAATCACCATTCTATTCTCATTGCACACTACTTACGGTCAAAATTTCCAATGATCAGACAAATCGCTCCCCGCTCGTCTCCGCCCCGCTCATCGCTGCCGTCCAGTCCGCGGCCTAACCCGCTCGCTTGACCGCTGTGAGAAATATTCGCGAAGGCACTTCTCAGTTGCCCATTGTTGGCTTGTAGATGCCACCTTGAGCTCTTTGTTCCAATACAATACAGGTAAAGGGATACGGGGTCGCCTTTGTATTGATTTCTTTTTGTCGCGCAGTTTTATGAATGAAGAGTAGTTTTTATATTCGCTACGGCTCGAAATCTACAAGGTATTAAGTAAGATGTACCTGTTTGCTTACCCCATTGCTTTATAATACGTCGCGTAGTTGAAAATAAAGTGTTTGAGTGACAATTTTTACCAAGGCGTGACGTCACGAGCCTCAGGAAGAACGAGAACTCAGATGATCTGTACCTTTGTCGATGTTTAATTATTTGATAAACCAAAAAATACGTCTCTTATTTTTTCCATAATCTAACTTACGGACTAATTAGAATGATATATTTTTAACCCTGTCATCACCCTTGTAGCGCTGATTGGTTTCCGCATAATACAGCGATTGGCAACCTTTTGGCAAAATGACAGGCTTAGCGCGGCAAGGCGCGAGTAATGTTCCGCGCTAGATCGACTACCTGTCATTGTCAACTAGAGATGTCAGTAAATGAAAAATAGTCTATCCCGCTCACGAGACGCCTCGCGCTGTGCTGACCCTTCGTAATCAGACAATGTAGCTGATTTTTTTTATTCAATCGATATCACGTTAACTTGCTTTAGACTAAAGCTTTAAGTGGCATATCTAACAAATTCCCTATCCACATCCATCATCGCACCATCCAGTGCCAGTACCTAGAACTGGAAAATGTGACAGCCATTCTGGGAGAATGAAGTCATGAATTAAAAAGCTCAGTGATCCACATTGAGAGCACATGGATAGGGACGTAACGACTTAACTTGAACCAACGATTCCTTGCTACAGTGGTCACGTACAGTCCCCGGAATCTGACTTGGCAACATTTTAAGTAATAGGGGTAGCTCGCGCATTGCTCTATCTATGGAAAAACAATTGGCGAACTTAAGCCCCGTTCACATTTGTCTGTCGTATTCTGTTGTGACGCGTCAGAACGGTATCGGTTTCATACATTTTGTTCTGTAGCGTTCACATTTATCTGATGCCATGTGTTGTGACGGCTTGTGTTGAGTCGCGACAGAAGCGATCCTGGTCTGCGACAGAACGGGTGAGGCGCAGGGGGCGGAGCTGTGACGCGTCAGATAAGTGTGCACGGGGTCTGTGTTGTGTTGTGACGCGTCAGAGCTGCACGATGTAGACGAAGAACTATTTATTGAATACGTACGAGGATAAGAAATAGTTTACAATAAAATGTTGCTAAATTGGAAAAAAAACCATCCAGTTGCTGACATTATTCCAAAAGTTGCTAGTTTTAGCAAGAAAGCTGGCAACACTGGTCATAATGCGTCACAACACGACAGACAAATGTGAACAGTAGCCGTCACGACAGAGAGCATCACAACACAACACGACAGACAAATGTGAACGCGGCTTTATTCACTACTTAAAAGCTTCCCACGTTACATGCCGGAGACTAACAAATGAAGCAGACCTCTACATCCAAGGTTATTAATTTAAACAAATTAAACAAATAATTATACAAAATCAAGTTTTATTTCAATATTAAAATGACTAAATAGTAAACATAGCATATTTAAACTACACTTTGTAACAATAGAAGATGAGTATTCTAAGATACAAATTGTATTTTAAATTATAAAATGGTTGATATTACACATTGCACAAATTATTTTGATACATACGTCTTACAATTTAAATAGTCAATAAATGCATCAGTAAATGCCCAATAGTTTAAGTTTGAGATTGATATGCTGGAACAATATATTTGACACAATATATAAATGATCAATTAATGAATCAATCGCCTTTAAAAATTTCCCTTTTTTGTGATATTCATTACAAATGAAAACAAACTGGCCAACATGTAATCTCAAGTTTCGTGTTGTTGTTTAAATTATCAGTTATAGGTCATAGTATTATGTCACATTGTCCCATATTTTAAAATATCTTAAAATTACACCTACATTACAATTTCACTATATTATTCTTATAATTCGACTCACAACTCGTATTTTTGGCAGTACTCGTAGAACTAGTAAATTAACCAAATTATTTTTAATTTTATGAATATGTCTTACATCTTCTATTCTAATTGTCAAAGCGAACAAAAGTTTACGTAGTCAAATTGTCAATCTAAGTTACATTGGATAAAAGGTTTACGATCTCTGGCACTGATCTATCACAGAAATTTCACATTATTCTAAAATCTACATTTCAATCAGATCGAAAGTAATTTGAGACTGTGTTTGTGAATATTCTAGGGGATTTTTAAGAGGTACTTAAATAATTATAATTAACAGGGTAATAAAAACGTAAAACGAATTAATAAGCGAATAAAATAGAATCAAGCGATCTTCATTATGTTCTCTCAAATGCGATATTATATTTTAGCAAATAAAATCATTTCTATACAATACAAACATTGAAATAAACTATATAACATGCATTGGAAATATACTATAATACATGGAAGCAAAGGCGGGGCCCGCCTGGGGCCAAACAGTTAGTCTAGTGAGGAACAACAATATTGCAATGCGATTCACGCCCTAGGACGTTATCAGAAAAGGCAAACATTTTATTTATTTCAAAATGGACTTTTTCTACTAGGAATCATGAGTAGTATCGACTTAAAAGAAAAATAAAGTCTCTAAAAAAACTCTGTTAAGTTAATTTTATTTAAATTTTACACATTTCGAAATTGAAAAAAAAACGTACATTGGCAAATTTTTGGAAAACGCTAAACACAATGTTTTATGATTATGACTTTAGTTTCGAAAGATCTTTTCTAACCATAATAGACAACATTATAGCTTCAAAATTATTATTTTTTGAAGCAAAACTATTTAAGATTGAAAGCGCGCTGTATACAAGGTATTTCGTAAATAGTAAAAGGTGTTTTGATGATGGCAATACGGTTACTTTTCTCAACAGCTGGCTGTACAATAACTTACGCCAGTTTTTATACCGCTCGCTAGTAAATATCTAACATCGTGATGCATAGGGTGCGTCGCCGTCAAGGCTGATAAGTTTAAAAACCACTTTCCCAAAATACAGGGTTTCCAAAACATTACAAAATGACGCAGATATAGGAGCCCCGCGTGAGCGGAACTTCGTCTGCAGTGTTTAAGTGGCAATTCTAATTCGGGGAATGCTATAATGAAGAGATGGTTCAGCAAAATATTTCACTGTTGGTAAGCTACACCCCAGGTGACACATTTTATATCTTTTTCCTAAATATAAAAACAGTGTGGAGTCGGGTTTAGAACAACACCTCTCTATTTCTTCCCTGGATGTCGTAAGAGACGACTAAGCAAGATATATTTTAGGCGACAGGCTAGCAACCTGTCACTAACAGATGTGGTGTTTTGAAGGCTCGTATTTTGGCAACGTGGTAACTAAATGTTTGCAAAAGAAAACCGCACCCTATACCACGACTGTAAGACATCCAAGTTCACATGGGCACGTCAGCCACATACTCTATCCGGAGTAGCATATCCATGAACTCCTGCGCATCGAGCCACCGCCAGGGCACTGCTTCGCGCTCGCATCGCGCGTTACGGCGCGTCACCCCGTAGAGCACGGACAAGGCACAGATGAAGCAGAGCACGGCGAACACTTGGAACAGGCATTTCAATGGCTCCCTGGAATTAGAGACTGTGGAATGGAGAACGGCGTGTTTTTGGGGGTAGGCTGAGAGGTATAAAAGTGGGGTAGGTTGATATTTAAATGTGTTGATGTGGGCTGGTTAGTGGAATAGTGTTAGGCAGGCTAAAGGCCGGTCGCGGAGCACATTGAAATTCGAACGTTAACCCCCTGCTATCTATCTCTGTCGCACTTCAGCCTTCACGCTCGCACAGTGCGACCCACGTGCTCAAGTGCGAGCGTGAGGGCAATATTACTGCACGCGTGTGACAGAGATAGATAGCAGCGGGTCAACGCTCAAATTTCGCTGTGCTCCGCGACCGGTCTTTACAAAGTGTTCAAATTTTATTGGGGCAAAAGTATTAGTGAATTTGGGGGAAGGCTGTCAAGGGTAAAAGTGTTTTTGGGGTGAAAGACAAGTAAAAGAGATTTTTGGGGAAGGCTATCAAATGTAAATAGTGCTGTTGGGATAGACCAGTAAGTAGGGTTGTCGTTGGGGCAGACTGACAAGTATGAAAGTGTTGTCTCTGATGTCAGCTGACAAGTATGAAAGCATTGTTTTTGGTAATAGTGTGACAAACATAAAGTGTTTTTAAAGGGTAAGCTCCCGATGAAACTTACCACAGTAGCCTCCGAAGACTGCGATGTGGGACGACCGCGTTCCGTTTTTCACATTCCTTGCAAGGCACCTCTACTTGCGTGGCAATTGACGCCACATCTGCAAACACGACAGTCAATTAATACTAAATGTACTTTTTTGTAAATAAACATTAACTACAAGAACTACTACTACGCTACAATGTTTTTAATGATCGGTGACAGGTAGTATACTTCACGGGATGGTTTAAGATCGCTCGGTGAAACTAGTGGGGGTAATCGGCGCATCGGGGGCAACGCGGGGAGGTGAAGTGCGACTGATCTACCAGTAACGCGTCGCCGTCCACCGTCGCTCTTCTGATACCGAATAGACCTAAAAATTGATTACTGCGCATACCCCTTCTGCTTTTGCCGAGCGATCTGAACTCACGGCGCGATCTATACTTTATGTCACTTTGACATCAGTAGTAATGTTTATATGGATGATTGTGCGTTGGTGAATGTAAAACAAAACTTGCCGAAATCATTATCAGACTAGTTACGTAAATTGTTACTTTTTCTATAAGGTAAATCTCTGACGTTCCCCATATATATAAAAAAACAGTCTAATTAAATTATGTCCATGATATGCTTTCGTCGTAAAACTGCTTAAAAACCGATTACAAACTAATTTAATTTAGTTAACTACGAAATTGCTATCAAGTAAGTGTCTGTGTCGATTTTTATAAACAAAAAATCTACGTACAACTAACATAATAGTTTAACAACTAATCGACCCTGACATAACCTAACTACCTCCACCAACACAAAGAACATCACTAAACTAATAGACAACACAACTAAACTACTTATACACAAAGAGCAATTACCGCTCTCTTCAGTCTGACAGACGGCGCAAGCAACTTCGCCGGCAAGACTGTCAATCTTTTCCTTGTACGCCGCGCAAGCCGACTCCAAACTAAGCACTCTGGCTTGCAAAGTGTCCGACATTGCTTCCAACAAGTTGTTCCTCTCCAAACCTTCATCTACATACTTTTGCAGTACATTCAATGTGTTTTCATACTTATTAAGATCCAAATGCATTTCGGAGAGATTATTATTAGTGTGAATAACATCGTTTTCCAATTTGACTGTGTATTCTTTCAACTGTTCGCACTGTAAACATTTTTTATCAGAATCTTTTGTATCAGTTATTACGTCAGTTTGTGTTTCTGCCATGTTGGACGGTACCGTTTTTTCGTTAATATACTCTTGTAACATCTTTGAGTTGAGCTGAAGTTTGGTCAATACTGATTTTAAATTGATGATCATTTGTTTTGACTCCTCGAGATCTAAATTTAGCTGAGCATTTGAATTCTTCAGGTAATCACATTCCGCATCTTTCTCAACACAACCAGTACATATTTCCTCGGGTGGTTCGTCTGTTTGCGTCTCATTCATAGCTTTGTCTACATGTATTCGTTCCACATGTTTTTGCATAATGTTTAAATTATCTTCGTATTGTTTCAATTCCGTTTGCAAAAGTGTGACCTTCTCGTTAGAAAATTCAAGATCGCTCATCGACTTTGCTAGATTACGTTGTAGTTTCTCGCAATCGTTGCAAATATTATTACTATCCTCAGAATCCACCGTTTCCACTTCAGTTTGAGTTTCTGCACTTGTCATCGAGTCTCGTGTGTCACATTTGTCACATTGCGTGGTATTGAAGTCTAGTATCTGCGACCTGGACATGTTCGCGAAACAGTCGGGGGTGTCGCGCCGCGACATGTTGCAGAAGCTTAGGCGTATCTCGTCGAACAGGGAGAGGTTCGAGGCGCGACCAAAGTCCTGGGCCTTTAAAGCTTTAGTGAACGCTTCGTCGTCTAACACTTGGTTATCTATTGAAGAGACAAGCGAATGAAAGCTAGCGGACATGACATTATTGTAAGCATTAGACAATTTATAAACAATTAATAGGCATCAAAAATGTCACTGTTGTCGACATGTTACCATTCGATACTGGATGCATGATGGCAAATGCAATGGCAATAGCGCGTTTAAGTCGTATACTATGCCTACCTATCATCCTAAAATATTAAGTCTGAACCAATATACGCAAGTAAGCATAAAACACACGACCGAAGTTACAATTTTTATCTCATCATTTATTAATTAAGTAAAGTCAACTCAAATGTTTTGCTTTCATTTCTAAACGAAAAATATCAGAGCTGACGTCCTACATTGACAAAATGTAGTTGCTTGTCACTAATTAAAACCACAAAAAAAGTGTAGCGTAAGATAGTGACAGACTTGTGGATAGATAAATATACTCCCGAACATGGCGTAAAAATATTGCCGTCTCTTTCTACCGTTACCTGCTTGCCGTAGACTTAATCTACGGAGTAGACCTCCCCTATCACTAGGCTATCCGACCGTCAAACATTTTGTATGGTATGAGTTGTCACAGTAAATCGCCCAGCACAGGTAAATAGCTGATGCGAGTTTTCAACTCACCTGATGAGAATTTGCTGTCAGCATGCAAGCTGTCAAGCGCCGTCAGCATCTGGTCTTCGGTGTAGCTGACGTCCACTGACCGGTCCAGCTGCAGGGCTGCGTTGTTCGAGCGGTTCAGGACGTCTTTCAGCTCCATCTCCAGGATTACCTGTGGAAGGGAGGAATAGCAACAATGTCATCATCATCCAAATTACATGCCTTGTTGTTAGGCACCAGCTTCCTTTCAGTAGACCTAACTGCTGATTGGAGACTTTACATACACAAACTATGCCTGAAGGGGGTAGGCTGAACGCGATTTGATACACTTTGCAAGTTGATGTTGTTAACTTTCAAGCCAAAATACAACAGTGCCGGAACAGTATTTTGATACACTTTGCAAGTTGATGTTGTTAACTTTCAAGCCAAAATACAACAGTGCCGGAACAGTATTTTGTTAGAAGATTAATCTGAAGTTCACATGAAGAAGCCGATAGAGGCTGAATACCCGTTGATGTTTTTCAATGTTTTTGATATTTCAAAAACTAGTAAATAGATCTTGTTGAAATTAATATGGGACTAATGGGAAGCCAATATCTATCAAACACAAAAAGAATCATCTACATTGGTGCACTTTTACAGATGTTATCTAGTAACATACCTAAATAATTTTAAACAAAAAAAAACCGACTTCAAATCTATACTAATATAATAAAGCTGAAGAGTTTGTTTGTTTGTTTGAACG
>BHDV01069810.1:76554-87592 GCA_005406045.1 Adoxophyes honmai | reverse complement strand
CGGGATGGCCCCTTGCGGCGGCGGCGGCGGCATGCCGTACCGCCGGTGCATCTCTAGCCAGTGCGGATCCAGCCCCCGCGGCCCCACATTGTTTTTGAGCAATTCCTCCTTCAGTCTGTCGTTGAGTTCGCGCTCTCGTAACTCCCTGATCTCCCTGTCCCTTTTTTCTCTCTCGAGATGTTCCAGTTCGAGCCGTTCTCTCGCCCCGGCGGCGCTGTATATGGAGCTCAATTGGTACTGCAGCATGGGGTCCATGCAGTGCCGCGGCAAGTTGCCGGGGCTGAAGCCGGCGTGGGGCCGGGCGTACTCCGACAGCTGCCGAAGAGCCGGAGTGTCAGGGTACCCTGGTGGACGAGGAAATCGGTCGTAAGGCGACGTGATTGTTTCAATGGCACCTCTTGAAGGTGGTTTCGTTTCCGGTTTCTCTGGCGTCGCAATCTTTCGATGTGCCTGTTGAGCAATCTTCTCTCTCTCTTCTCTGTCTCTCTCGGCCTGCTTCCTCAATCTTTCTTCACGTTTTCTTGCCAATTTGGATTCGGGTACTGGCTTAAAGATCAAATCAGTCCTAGTACAGGAGTTGTAATCACCTCTGTTCCAATGCCTTAAGAATATTGCCGATTGCGACCTGTGACACTCGGTATCTTCAATTTTCGGTTCAGGACTTGGTCCGTGCGATATATGCGCTGGGCTCGGAATCTCCTCTTCTTCAGGTTGAGATTGTGTTTCAAGTTTTAATTCTGGTGTTTCATCAGGAATTGGTCGTGGTGGTCCCCGAAGATGCGGATGGCCGTGCGGCAACTGATGCGGGGAGCCCGACCGTCCGTGGCCTGCTTGCAGGCCCGCAGCAGCTTGCGCGTGTAGCCTCAAGCTTTCAATAGAACTAGGACCAGGGCCTGGTGGTAGACCAAGACCCATAGGATGACCCATTGAAGGAGGTTGAATCATGAGATGATTAGGATTGGCGGGAAGCATTTTAGGATGATGCCGTAATAACATTGAATCCGCAGGCGACAGTCTCTCTGGATGATGCGCCAAATGGTGCGAGTGATGATGAGTGTGATTGTTCATACTTGACGACGAGCTGGTGGATTGCGAGACGCTTGCTGACAAATGATGAGGCGAACTTGAATGCGAACTCGATTTCTGTTGGGTGTTGATTTTATGTTGTATTGACTGAGATGAACTGCTTGACGTGGAGTGCGAAATAGATAAAGTATGGTTCAGACCTCCGCCCGCGTGGTTGGGCTGTTTTTCAGTACTTGTATGTACGGCACTGTGGTGGCTGGTCGAATGATGCTGGGTCATTGTAGTCTCATGAAGCTGGTGTCTTTCTGTAGTTGCGTTGGGATTTCTTGGATCATCACTACTTTCAGATATTTCTCTCAGAGATCTAGTAGTAACAGATGAACTGGTGCTGTGGTGAGAATGTGAGCTCAGCACAGTGGATTCAATTGTTGACGGTTTCACCGGATCATGTCTTCCAGGTGCACTGGCGCCGGGATGCATGGGGGGTATTGGGTGAGGTTGAGGCAGGGGCCCGTAAGGATACGGATATGGCATTGAATAGCCAGGGTGCGGGTGTGGATAGTATGGATGCATGGCGTGTGCTGCTGCTGCTGCAGACAGCTGGAATATGGAAGAATGAAGTAACGGATGGTGAGGATGGTGTAACGGCGACGCGAACGGGTGTGGTGGTCCAGAATGCTGCCCAGAGTGCATAATAGGTCCTGGCATAGTAGCCGGTATTGACAGTGGCGTGGGATTCATAAGATTAAGAGCCGAATGTGAGACTGGAGTATGAGGTTGCACTGGTGATGCAGAAATATGTCTAGGCTGTGATGGGCTTGTCAGGTGCCTGGAGAATGGTGATGTCGTTGAAGATGGATGTGGTCCATGCCCAGGAGTGCCATTATGGCCTGGTTGACTCTTTATAGGCGTAGGAGTATGCGGACTTTTAACAGGTGGTAAGGCATTAGCTGCATCTGGCCCACTACTCTGACTTGCAGTCACTGGAGGAAGATGTGGCTGGTGCATAAAATCAGGTTCTTTCTTGATGCTCTCTATTCTCGGTCCAAGGAATCCACTTGGAATGTTTGAACTTTCATTTGTAGGTTGACTTGGTGGTCTGCTGTTGTTTTCTACACTTGATATTGATTCTCTATCCCTTTCAGAGCTCAAATGCTGTGCAATGGCACTCCCAATTGGGTAACCAGGTACTTTCACTTCCTTGAGCGATTGCAGAGGGTCTGATACAGCCTGTGTAGATAAATTAGCTGGCATGTTGTCTGGAACTTCCTGTTTGATCTTCAAATCTTGAGGCATTGATGGGTCATTTAGATTATTAGATGGAGCTAGAAGGTTACTTCCAGGAATAGCATGAGATGGCACTGGTTGCAATAGTGGAGGCATTAAACCAGGTTTCTCTAAACCTGGATGTCCAGGATGACCTGGATGACCTGGGTGTCCAGGGTGGCTTGGATGTCCAGGGTGTCCATACAAAGGAGAAGGAATAAATCCATATGGCCCCACATTAGATCCACCACCAACTGAAATCAATGGCCCAGGTGGTAAAAGCCCTCCGATGGATGGTTGACTAAGGGATGGTGGAGGCATGCTCTGTCCAGTCACTGGTATGCTCGATGGTTCTGTGGATCGTACTCCAAGATTTTCAGGTCTTGCAGGAGGTGGGAAGATAGGAGGTCTTAAACCAACCATTTGATTATCATGTTTTGGCTGCGTTTTAAGGTCTGTGGGCTGTTTATCATCAATGTCAGATTCTTTATTGCTTTGAGAGTTTGCTGGAGATATTGGCTCAGTGTTAGCTGTAGTTGGGTGTTCCATTGGTGGAGGGGATGAGCCACGGGCATTTGTGGGCGAGGGACTTATTCTTTGGAGAGTATCTAATCTTGGTGCATTTGGTGAGTCAACTTTGTTTCCAGTAGATATAGTTGCAGTAAATATTTCAGGTGTATTCTGGTTTTTCATTTCACCTGCCTCATCTCTTGGTTCTAATTTTATAACTGTCTTTAATGGGTTGAGATTAGGATTATGCTTATTGGGATCACTGGCATAGTTAATGCCATGTGGATAATATGGTGGCATACCTGTAGAAAAATCTTTAGCACTTCTTATAATAGAACTTTCTTTTGTAATGTTCATTGGGTTAAAGATATTACTTGGAACACCCTCAATCTTGATGTTATGTGCAATCTTTGGATTGTAAACATGACTATCTTTTACAAAGAAATTGGTATTTTCCAAATTAAGTGGTTTGTTAGATTGACTGACTGAATGACCATGGAAATTATGAGATAGGGGGTCTTTCTGGAATTCTTCTTTTTGTAAGTTATGTGGTTGTTCTTCAGTATCAACCTCCTCTTTGATTTTAATCTTTTCTATTGTTTCTGTAGACATAGGAGTCACTTTGGGTATGATCAGTTCTGTTTTAGGGAACATAGCACTTTGCAGAGGCAATGGTCTTGGTTCAATAGGTTCTGGATCTTTAGGAACAATTGGATCTGTTTTAAGATCCAGAACAGTCCTGTCATCCTTTTCAGCAGTTTTGAACAATGGAGGTAAAGGATCCTTCTCAGTTTTGATAGGTTGTTCTGGATTAACAACTTCAGTTTTCACTTGTGGTTCAGCAGGTTTAGGTGGTTGTTCAACTGGCTGAGGATCTTTATTTTGTTCTGGGTTTTCCTTATCAGTCTTATGAAAACTAAAATCACATGCTTCAGCCTCAGGTTCAACATTTTCAGTTTCATCCATAGCTGAGAAACTATCATTAGTTAGGCTTTCAGATGGACTCTCTGGTGGTTCCGCAGCCTTTTTCTTTTTCATTTGTACATCTCCATCCAATATACTTTCTAGTTTTGAATCATCTGGAAGACGTTTCTTTACCTTTGATACATCAACTTTGCCATTAACAACTTTCTTTTTAGTGTCTTTACTGGCAGGTGATGAAGGAACTTTCTCTGGAACATTATTATTTGTACTTTGTGAATTTGGTTTGGCTTTTTTAGGTTTAGTGTCGTTATCACTTTCATCTTGTCCTTTCTTACCATTTGGTGTTGTCTGTTCCTTTGACTTATTTCTAGTCCTCATTCTAGTTGGGGATTCATCAGGGTTTTCTGTTCTACCATTATCTACTTTAGCAGAATCACCAGCATCCCTGGAATCACTGTCTTCCTCAGAATTTTCATCTTCAGTAACTGAACTCATTTCTCCAGCTTCTTTAGCGATGGGAGAAGGTCTAGAACCATTGGTGTCAGGAACAACGGGGGCTGCTTCAGGCGTTTGTTCCTTAGGTGTTCCAGCACGAGAGTTTCTGGTATTGCGCACCCTTCGCAGGGAAGCTTGTCTGCGTCTCCTGTGCGGTCTGTTACTACTAGCACCTGGAGTCTTTTTCCACAAATAGTAGAATTCAACTAATTCAGCTGTATCCTTGTGAGGTAAAAGATCTTTCTTTATTTTGAAGAAATTTTTACCAAATTGGCGGATTCCTTTAACAAATCTTTTTGTTTCTTCTTCAGACCACTTTTTCTCAATTCCCTTGGGCACTGGGCACTTGACTAGCGCTTGGAGGGCGCGACTAGGATCGTAGCCAGAATCATGTAAGACGTCAAGGGCATTGATAGTGGTATCGTCTCTACTTGCTGCCACACAGCCGTCGTCCGGGGAACCACCGTCGCACATGCCAGCGAATGCAGCCATGGAACGGGCAGCTCTCAAGTACATTACCAGGTCGCGGTCAGTAGACTGAGCCGGCAGCCAACGAAGTTCTTCACCGCCAGGACAAGACTCGTCGGGTCCCAGCGGGCCGTGCACTCGCATGTCAGGCAAGCACGCGTAGATATCCTTGTCCTTTACGGGCTGATTTGCAGTACCAACTTGAACCTCCCCCTGGTTCTGGGCCATGATTCGCGCGGCAGGGGATATTTACGCTGCTCTCTTACCCCTCTCACAAATCACGAATTATAGTTCGATTACATTCCGTACGGTTAAAACTTTAGTAACACGCATCACAGTTCCATTTTAGATGTCTTTTTGATGGTCCGTAAAACAGTAAGTGTGCCAATATACATAATTATTGCTCTTAATGGCCACCATTACACGATGCTTTGCACTTCATCTTAAGAGTTAAAATGATACACTATCACTACAACTTCAATGTTCACTTGATTATAACACAAAAACAAGCTTTTCAAAGAAGTATCATTGCATATTTTACTAATAATTTAGTAAACGCTATCTACATGCTACCCTTTTGTTTAGCTTCGCCTTTCTTTAGGTCTTGAACATAGACAATGTTTTTTCTATAAAATGGCTGCCACGGTACGATTTTTTTGAAACAGTTCATTTTACGCATGATAGTATTAATAAATAATGAGAAAACATTTAATTTGATGACATGAAAACGCTAACCTTTTTATATTTTGCAGCTAAAATATATGAAACTACATATTATAAACAACATTTTTGAACTAACTTTTAAATTACCAATTCATTCAATAGAAACTTAAACATTTCTGTAGATCTTTTGACAAAACGGAATGGTACTTTCTGTCAAAAATAATGAATTAATAAACACTGAAGTCTATGGATGCTGTTGTGTTGCGTTTCGACGCAAATTCTTGGACGGTTTACAAGAAAAAAATACGAAGAAAAATGTTCAAGCGGTTTCCGATCATTATGATTGAACATAAACAAATATATAAATATTATTTCTATTCTACTTCATTTAAGTAATAACATAACGTAGGATGTCACTTTTTTCCAAGAGCTAGCCACACTATATTGATGACATTAGTGACCGCGAGTGACCGCATGAGTGACATTTTCCAAATAGATTGATTTGATTGGTCACACTAGTTGTCTGTGAGTTCTGTGACAGTCTGTGTTGTGTTGATTGTGGGGGTGGGGATTAAAATAATTGAAGTTGTTTCTGTTTATTTTCTAATATTACAATAATTAATTAAATAATATATCTTCTTCTGTAAGTAGCGATGACTTCTGAAGAATCTGATGACGAACCGCTAGCGGTTATAGCAGCAGCAAAGAAATCGAACTCGGGAAAATATGCTGATGAAATTGAAATTCTCACCAAAGAAGATGTTCAGAGGAAGCAGAAACTTGTTCCCCAGAAGAAAATGTCGGCTATGACCATTAAAATAAACCGCGCTTTAAAGGCTGTGATCAACCCGCCGGTGGTGGAGCGGCCCATGGACGTATGGCTTTATTTAAAAGACTTAAACCCAACTGGGCCCTACAGTTGTTTACTTTGCTCCAATTGGTTTATAAACAGGGGTAAAATGATCGTTCACTACGTGTTAAATCATAAGAAAGACTACTGTGGGATCTGCCGGTAAGTCTAGAGAAAAAATAAAAAATGTAAACTAATAAAAAAAAAAAAACAGTAAATATTCAATAGTATTTTGCTATTGTATAGTCAGTCAGACAAGGCATCAAGCTTGGTACGATTTAAAGAAATTTGAGAGAGAGTGAATGAGTTGCTCTCTCTTCAAAATTGTGTCAAGTTTGATGCAGAATGGTGTGCATTTTTCAATACAACAGTGTTCTGCAAAGTGTGTGCTGCTACATACTGTTGAACCGTGGTCATTAGATGCAATGCCTCAGAAAAATAAAGGTATCTAAGTAACAATAATATTGAACTTAGAAATAATTTAAATAAAAATAGTTAAAAAATGTTGCCTAAAATATGCCTAAACCTATTTCCTAAAAACCTAAAATTATGCTAGAAGTAGCTGCAAACTGTGAAGTAGTCATAATCATGGTTTTGTCTATGTTATATTTCATGTGCTCTGCCTACCCCTTTTGGGAACACAGGCACGAAATTTATGTAAGTGTATGTAAACTTCATTACTTTTTTCAGATATTTCGTACCCGATAGAGACTCCTGGTTTGCCCACCTTAAATTCCATACACCATGGCCATGTTCTCAATGTATAAAGAACTTTGAAACAGAGGCTGAGCTTCGACAGCACCTCAGCTTGGAACACAACTTGGTGCACTGCCGACTGTGCCACTTCAGAGTCCCAGATGATGATCAGTACAACACCCATTTGATACAAAAACACAGTGTCTCCAACTTAACCAGCAAAGACAAAGAGTTATGGGAGTTTGAATATGAAGGCAGCGATAAATTTCTCTGTTTACTCTGCTCTAAGTCAAATAATCTATGTAACATGTTCTTCAACCACTACATGGGGTACCATCACTTCACTCTCAAGTGTCTGAGCTCTTTGCTCTCCGGGAGAGACCTTCCATTCACAGTCAGTGGTGCTGACATCAGTCCTGCATTTGTCGAAGGGGAATTAAAAGATCATTGTAGAATTGGCTATGTTGATTTGGAGAGTAAAGCCCCAGAAACAACAAATGAAGAACATAGTGATAATGAAACACAAGATCTGTTAAATGTACTGATACCAGAAATCAAACAGGAAGCTACTAGTGAACCTGAGGATGCACCAACTGATGATAAAGTAACAGACAAAAAGAAGAAAGTAAGGGATGAGAATGACATTGCTAATGTATACAAGGGTGATGAAGATTTTGATGTTACATTGACTGAGTTGATAATATTAGAGAAATGTTACTTTGAATATGTGAATCAGACGTTAAATGACATTAACTCAAACTTGATTCCAGTGTCCGGTATAGATTATTCTGCATTGAAACTTGATCAACCGATAAAAGATATATTTTGTTCACTCTGTAAGAACAATTATAATAATATTCAATTGTTTATGTCTCACATGATAAAGAATCATTTTATGAAGATGGCACCAATCTATTCATGCCGTGTGTGTGCAACAACTTTTGAAAATCAATCTGAGTTGGACACTCATATTGCAGAAGAATTGGGGGACTTTGATGATCTGTGGTTATGTCAATTTTGTGACAGAGAATTTGATAGCAGAGAAGCTACAAGGCGGCATTTGGCTGAGCACTGGGATGTCATAGGCTCGGACAATTGTTACAGTCCACATTTAGGATTCAAGTGTAAGTTTTGCCCAACACTGTTCTGGAATGAGACAGACAGAGAAGCGCATCAGGTGCGCTTACATTACAACCAGTACATGGACCAATTCTACAAATGCCATGATTGTACAGAAACCTTTAGTGATAAGGTATTTTCACATTCTATAGATTAAACCCATAGTTTGACATTACATTGCTGCATATTTGATTTTGTCACTGAGTTCAGAAAGAAAATAACTATTTTTGAGGTGCTTATTCAGCCAGTACTCTGCTGATATGTTATTTTACTTGCTCATTACATTCTTCAAACTTTTATTCTAGATATTCTTCATCCACCATTACATGGAGAAACACAACTCCCCTCACTCTCCGTCTTACTTACTGAAATGCAGTGTCTGCTGCATAGTGCAAGCCAGTGTAGAGGATATGAGGACCCACTTCAAGGCTAAGCATCCTGAGGCCAGGAAGGTGTTCTGTTCCATGGACTCATGCCAGTACCGTCCATTGAGCCATCGGAAGTCTTTCAAGTTCCATGTGAGGGTAAGGTTACTGGAAATATTTATTTGTACTGTACGCGGGACTTTATCATTCCTGAATTTAATTATAACAGTGACGGTGGTCATGAGTAGACCTATACTATAGACCGATAGGTACTTAAAAGATGGTAAACAATCTTGACATGTCTTTTTATTGAAATACACAGTCTAAAAATGAAAATCGTTACAATATACAATTCAATTATGAAAGTAAATGATTTTTTCATACCTAAATTGTAAAATGTAAAGATTTTGATTTATAAAGTGTATGTTTAAATAAAAAGACACGTCAAGATTGTTTACCATCTTTTAAGTACCTATCGGTCTCTAGTATAGACCTAGTAGAGTAGGAGTGCTAATATGAGTGAGAATCATGAAAGTTTAAAACATTACAGGAAATGTCTTGATTTTTTGCCTGGCTGTATTTAGTATGAAATTATTTTAAAGAGTACATACAGGAATACATTTGTTATGTTGGTAGGTATTTTGGGATATATTTTTTTTATGTTGGCCATTTTCAGACGGTCCACGACCCGCTCTCGCGGCCCGCTAGGCCGGCGGGCTGCAGCGTGTGCGGGCGCGAGTTCGTGAGCGCGCGCGCGTGCGGAGCGCACATGGCCCAAGTCCACGGCCCGGGCAAGTTCAAGTGCAAGCTGTGCCGGGAGGTGCTGCACACTTTGGACGAGAGGTGAGGCTTTCTAGCTGGATCTTCGGACTTGTCCGGGGACTTTTCCCAAAATGATTATTATCTGCTAAAGGCCGGTCGCTGACCACAACCAAATTCAAGCGTTGACCGGCTGCTATCTATCTCTGTCGCACGCGTGCAGTAATATTGCCCTCACGCTCGCATTTGAACACGTGCGTCGCATCATAGCAGCGTATAGCAGTGGGTCAAAGCTCAAATTTCACATTCTCAAATTTCATCTTCAAATTTCCGCGGCCGGCCTTTAGCAGAATTTCTATTTCTAGCACCTATCACTATTTACTGTTTTTGTGGGTCTATTCTTTAATCTCAACTGCTAAATTGATACGAGCAAGTTCAAGTGCAAGCTGTGCCGCGAGGTGCTGCACACTTTGGACGAGAGGTGAGACTTGGACTGGTTAGATCATTTCGTAGCTCTGTGAGAGCGTGAGGGCAATATTACTGCACGCGTGCGACAGAGATAGATAGCGAGTTAACGCTCGAATTTCGCTGTGCTCCGCGACCGGCCTTTAGCAGAATTTCCGTTCGCATTTTTTCTCAAATAACTTTTTTCCCAGTGTCGTTTTGTTGCGGAGCTCCTATTTCTACGTTATTTTGGCCAATGAAAACGTAACGTAACCGAAACCTGCGTTTTTGTGTTGATCCAAGTTGGGAAAAACGCTACTGTGAATAGATGCTTCAGTGAAAAACGTCGTTAGGGAAAAAGCCATTTGCGAAAAAATGCGTATGAAATTTTGCCACAGCACACGATAAACCGAGTTGCCACTTTAATTTATATGTTATGCTGTTCTCTGAATGAATTGACAAGAGTGCTATATTTGTATTATGTTAGTGTATCATACATACATAAGTGTTAATAAATTGTAAGGTCCCATCTATAGTTAATACTAAAACTGCTCTTGATTCCAAGTAAGAACTTCCTTAAAAAAAATACAACTTTTCATAAAAACGACCCAGAGCTACGTTTGTACGAAATCTGATGCGTTCTTTTAGAAACCTTTTTTTCAGCTTACTTTAATTTTACCATTGTTCACAGGAAGCTCCACTACCTACTCCGGCACCCGGGCCGCCACCCGTTCGAGTGCAGCGAGTGCGGCAAGTCCTTCCAGTACAAATCGTCGCTCTACATGCACAAGCAAGAGCACTCTCCTAACAAACAGAGCTATACTTGCTCGTACTGCTCTAAAGTGTTCGCGGTGAGTTTGTTGAGATATATTTGGGCGCGTGGTGAATTATTGCATGGCGCTTTAGGAGTTTTGTAGCGCCCTAGCGCCACCTAACGCCGAATAGCCGAACTAAATGATCCTACATTGCGCCACGAAGTTTCGAAGGTTGCATAAATACAACTTTCATCTTTCTCTCTGGGGAGTTCGGGCAAAACATTTGCCTGGAGAGAGAGCTCTATCCATATTTCCCATGATATTTTTCGCTTTAATCATTAACATTTTTTTTTACCTGGTTTTTTTGTAACATGTTGTATAAGGACGTGAGTAAATCAGTTTTACATCAACTACATAAGTATGTTTTTTTTTTCATCTCGCGATCTCTTCCAGAAACGGGATTCCTTCCGCGAGCACCTCCAAATCCACGAAGGGCCCCGGCACGCGTGCTCCTACTGCCCCATGCGCTTCGTGCAGCGCTCCAACATGCTGCGGCACGAGCGGCGCCACACCGGCGAGCGGCCCTACGCCTGCCCGCACTGCGCCAGGACCTTCGCTGACAAGGGCGCCGCCACCTCGCACGCCAGGTCTGCTCTGCCTACACCAGGGCTGCTCTGCCTACACCAAGGCTGCTCTAC